>CAJVGC010000589.1:46510981-46522149 GCA_910822075.1 Senecio squalidus | reverse complement strand
GACCGCGAATCGTTCAATTTTGGTGGTGGAGGATATTGATTGTTCGGTTGAGTTACATGATCGGGCGGATGTGGAGATGGCGAAGGTTTTGGCTCGGAAAAATCAACGGATAGGTCACGAAGAAAACCACAAGGCCAAGGTCAGTAATTCAATGACCGATATTTTTAAGTCAACGCATTTAGTTAAAAAGCCAATAGGTCGTGTAACACGTGATGCACACTGCATACTCGTATAAATTAATCTAAAACTTGCTCGAACATTATTTATGAAAATAATGTATATATATAAAATGTTAGGATATATTAAATTAGCAACTTACAAGAAGCGACCTAGGTTTTGATTAATGCTTAATTTTGTTGGTTTTAAAAAGTTGGACCGATTTTGATTCTAAAATGGTTTAAAAATAGCGGTTCTTTCAGTCGGACCACCGACCCGTTCACGGTCCGACAATCGAAACGACCTGTCTACTTTGAGTGTGAGAACATTGCCTAACACCCATGTCAGTAGTGATATATATATATACAAAAAAGAAAAAAAATTCGGTCTCATAGGAACATACAAAAGCTCACAATCTACCTATATGTTTTCTTGCCTAAAATATAAGTGCTGCTTAGTATTATCCCTCCTTAGATTTCATGTAACTGACGGCAATTGATTTGGTCGAAATACTACTTTCAGAAAGTGAACGTTTCGTTTGGGGATGTTTGAGTTAGTTTTTTTACACCTCATAATAACTGATTTGTTAGAGTTAAATAAGCTCATTTATTTACGTAAACAACTTTTCGCTTATTAACTTTTATAAGCGAGTTTTATAGAATCTAACAAAAAAAATATTTTGATTTTGATCAGGTAACTTTGTCAGGGTTTCTTAACTTCATAGATGGTTTATGGTCAAGCTGCGGTGATGAGAGAATCATCATATTCACAACAAACAGGAAGGACAAACTTGACCCAGCACTTATCCGTCCAGGTCGTATGGATGTTCACATCCACATGTCATACTGCACCTCAAGCGGTTTCCGACTGCTAGCCTCCAACTATCTTAATATCACTCAACACCATCTTTTTAAAAAAATCGAAGACTTAATCTGCCAGGTAGAGGTTACTCCTGCTGAAATCGCGGAGCAACTTCTCAAGGACGAAGACCCTGATGTCGCTCTTAGTGGCCTCATTGAGTTTCTTGGTGTGAAGATGAAGGAGAACGAAGAGATCAAAGCAAGGGACAAGGAAAAAGAACTAGCTGCGGAAGAGAATAAAAATAAACCAAAAGCGGATGGTAATGAATTAATCAATTAAGGTTTTCGGGTGTTTAACATTTAAGCAAATTGTAATGAATGACATTATTTTGGTTTGGTTTACAGACTTAGAAGTTAGAATAGTTACGGAAAAAAAACCCAGAAATTAGCCAAAAAAATCTCTCTTCATAATCAAAAATTTATAATCCAACTTAACTTAATTTACATATAAACCAACTGGCCCTATACATAGCCTCATACCATGTCGTCCCCGTGTTAACTTCTCTACCAACAACGATCATCGATCATTTACATTTCTCTCTTTACAAGATATAAAAACCATATGTATAACTATCAAAAATGAAAACCCGATCTACAACGCTCTCTATGTCCCCTATTATAGTGTTACCATTTGATCACAAATTCAGAGCTCATTATTAGCATGTCCTTATTGATCTTTTACCAAAACAAAGATATCTCAAGAACTAGGAGAGGACGTTGATGCAATACGCCTTTCTGCAAATACAAATAATGAATAATTCAATGAGAGTAATTAAAGAAATCTTGATTTTAAGAATGTGTTTAGAACATGCAAGTTTATTACCTCCTGAAGTGATGAGTTTTTCCACTCGAGAGACGATGTGTTTACCAAATGTGTATCGTTTCAAAGCAGCAAAGTGGACCTTTATGCGTGACAGGATGAGCTCACGGCTCTGGTCATCACAGGTTTCCAGAACCTTCTGCACCACGTAGTTACCAAAGGGGTCTTTCATCATTGCCTGTATTTAGACCAAATAAAAAGTTTACTAAATGATCCAAAAAAGGACGAAAGGGAAATATGGGAAACGGGTTTCTCACTTGTAACGGTTCATTTTCATCAGTGGAACCAAGCATCTCTTTCACGAGAAGTTGGCGTTCCTCTGGGCTGCCATAAGTCAAGCATTTTTCGACAACATTTGAAGCAAACTTCTGAAGACTCATCTTTACTATTTGTCCTGTAAGCTTGCTGATAACAGCAGATCGCTCATGCGGTTTACCACGTTGCAGTACATGCTAATAAACAAAATCATCAAAAAAATAAAAATAGAAAGGAAATCATCAAATTTATTTGAAGGGTATTTTAGACATTTAACCCTCAAAACGATATGGCATAATTTGAAAGCGTATTTAGTTTGTACCTGAATAACATAATTACCATATTGGTCTTGTGCTAGAGTACAAACAGAGTTCATGATTTCATCCATAACAACTTGTGTATTTGGATCATCACAATGTTCCAAAACCCTCTGTAGATATTAAATACAATCAATACTTTTCACTCGGGTTTTCAATATAAGCAGAAGAGTAAACATATATTGAAGTTTTAAGCTTACCTGTATGACCCGACAACCATAAGGATGTGATGAAAGAGAAACAACTTGCCCAAAAAATGACGATAGTATAAATTGAATCTGATCTTGAGGCACGCATTCAATACACTTCTGGATAACGTGATTTCCATTCTGATCACGAACACATTTCATGACTGAACCATCAAGTTCACCAACCATTTGCTTCTGTTGATCAACCTCAACCACCTCCAATGCCTGAGTAGATTGATACGGTTAAAGACACAAATTATTTTAAAGTGAAGAAAGGAACTCAAATTAATGATCTTTACTAGAAAACAACCAAAATCCAAAAAATGTGATTAAAACAGAACTTAGACCAAAGAGTCGGCGGTTTTTGGTAATATAATTACCTTTTGAATGACTCTGCAACCATACATTTGAAGACTTAGAGGTAAAACATGACCGATAAGTTGACTAGCTAACTCCTTTCTTTGACTTTCCGTTCCATGCTCAAAAAACTGCATAAAGTTTAAGTACTTTCCAATAATATACAATCTGCTCGAAAGGAACTTATGATAAAAACTAAAATAGTAAATACCTTCTGTATGACATAATTCCCAAAGACATCAGTCATTAAACTACGAGCATGAGGAATAATCTCCGGGAATATCAAATTCTTTTCTTCAACTGTAGCTGTTTCAAGCTTCTGCTGAATAAACCGGCTTCCATACTGATCGGTACTATAAGAAGAAGTGAAAATAAATTACTGAGGCAAATGATATATTGGTATGCAAAGAAAAATAAAAAAAGTAAAAAGACCAAAGAACGAATTGGCACACCTAAACTCAATGACATGATCAACAACATCAGAGAGCTCAAAAGACTTGGTTTTATTATTCTTAAGCTCATCTAACAATGATGAAACGTATCTTCGATCTAAGCTAACATCACCCACTGAGTTTCTAAAAGCTGGAATGAATTGCAGGGATCGTTCTTGATGTGACGACGGTCTAGACTGGTCTACTAAATTTCCCTGATATGGAATACCACGGCCATATGTAGGATTCCCGTAAATATGATTTAAACTGCCAGATCTACCAAAAAGTGCTGAACTGTATTGTTGATTCTGTTGAGCAAGAAGTGCCTCAAGATAAATTTTGTGAAGTGCTTGCATATCGTCAACATAATTGTTTGTTCCATGAGGAAGAATTCCATGTCGAGAATCCATGACAGGTGGCGCATAATTACCTCGTCTCAGAAATTGACCATTTCCCACAGTATTTATATTTGAAGCTAAAAATAATCAAATACAAATTAAGAATCAATGTAAACGATGTAATAGTAAGAAAACAAGATTATACTATTTACCCGAAGGAAGGTGATTATTTGCATGCACCCGAGTACACAAATCCATACCAGAGAAATTATCGACTTGATTTTGTGCATTGGACACTTCAAAGTTTGAAAGGTCAAACATGTTTCGGGTAGAATTTAAATCAGCTGAAGAAACTGCTCTCCTGTGGAAGTTCACTGGTCCGAGATTATCTTTTCTTGAGTTATCAGGAAAATGATGTTGAAAACTTAGCCTCTGATTATTCATAGCATCAACAAGATAATTCGTCTGCGAATAGTTTTCTCCCTCAGGAAGGCGGGGTTTTGAGAGACTCAAGCTAGAGAATGAAGATGTCAGCTGGTCAGCAGGACGAACCATGCTACTGACAGGTGGAAGACCAGGACCCGGGGCTTTCCTTGATAGAGAGGAACCCACAACTGGTGTAAAAGAATGTTGAGATGATGAATTTTCTTTTTCATTACGTAATAACGATGAATTATAATTCGTATTAGAGATAATTGCATTCTGGCTTGCAGGGCGTGAGATGCGATTAGAGGAAGATGCAGGCGGTTGCAGTCCTTCCTGAAGAAAATGAACCACAAAATGTTATACAAAGAAAATTTTCATTTATACTCGATAATCATAATTAATCAAATAATCAGCTGTAACAAAACGGGCCGCAGAAGATCATCAATTTCAGATTTACTTATTCCCAAACACTATAAACTAATCTAATTAATGGCTTTAAAACACAATAATCTGATAAACCCTTCCAAACACAATGCTAAACAACTCGATACAAGATTAAAAATTTATGAAATACATCTTACCTGAAGAATATCTGCAAAGCTTTTCCTTCTACTACCCATTCCAGGAGTCGATAAACCAATCAAACCATCACTTCTATTAATCCATTCACCAGCGTTTTCCCGAGCCTTCCTCATTTCCATCATATCAGATTCTGCATCATTATTCATACCTAATCCCGGCTGCATAGAAAACAACGAAGAACTACCATTACCACTATCACTACCCGCATTCTTCATCCACCAATCCCTCGTCCCTTCAGCAGATGACCCCGCTCCAACCTGAAACCTTTGCGCAACACGCCAATCTTCCTTAGACAACAACGGAGGTGGAAGTCTAGGATTAAAGTTCCCATGAGCATAATAATAAGACAAATACATAGGATGAGATCGAAGTTCTTCTTCGGTCATCATTTCATAATTACTAATACTATTATTTCCATTATCATATTGAACATTAAGATGATCTGAATTTCTATACAAACTTCCAACCGCGCTTAACGATCCTTCAACACTAGGAGGTGCACTACCACTCCTATTCATATTCATTCCTCCTCGTTGTTGATCACCCGCCGCGATTGCTCGATTTTCTCTATGATTTAGTATTGATTCAAGCTGATCAGTTTCTAAACTATTATTATCCAAATTTCCTGTTAACCCTTTCATCATACTTTCTTCCATATTTTCTAAATTATCTGAGATTCGCAAATCAAGAACAAATATACATAAATATATAATGGAGATAAAATCTAAGAAAACTTACGTACGTACGGATTTGTGTTATTGTTAGAGATCGAAATATTTAATAAATGTCACGTGAATCATATTGTTGGCATGGTTTGAATTCATAAATTTAGGAATTATGATATGAAAAGGGCGAAAGATTTGCACAAATTTCGAATTTTTGTTTCAGATGAAATGATTTTTTATTCCTTTTTTTTGCAGGAATTATGATGATTTTATCGAATAAAAGTCTACGTGCATGGTAGATATAAAATTCGGTACAAATTAAATAAAAAGGTCTAAGAGAGTATTTATGCAATTAAAAATTAAAGTAAGGATATTTTGATCATTTTTGAGCTATTTTTTTTAGTTAAGAAGAAAACCTTTAATCTCGACTTTGATAACAAAAATTCTATAACTGCTCAACCATATAAACACGAATAATATTTTTGTATCTTGACTGAAACTCACTCGTTCATTTGGGGTTTTATCTCATATTGTAATACAAAATTTTGAAATATTGTTCGGGTATTTTAGACAGAGTTACGGTTATCCAGACTATTTTCAAAATAATACATAGTATGAAAATGTTACCCATTCTTTTTAAATATTGATTAAAGGTCTAAAATACAATTTAACAAAAACAATAAAATATAAAGTAAATGATTGTGGAAAATTAACCAAAAAAAAAAACTAAGCATAAAACAATGTTTATTCAAATAAGTTGGGATTACAAGACAACAACAAATGTTGAAATTCTAGAACAAATAAAACGGGCAGTTAGGGTCGGCTAACGGGTCAAAATGGATTATTTTGAAAATCATGTTGAACATGTAACGTGTTAGACCGGGGTCTAGTACACCCATTGATGTTTTAGTCAGTTTTGAACCAATTTAGTTTGAGAGACAATTGTAAAAAGAGAATGGAAATTTACCAAAACAAAAAAGAGACTACAAAATAAAGAGATGTGAAATGTAGAACTATCGTAACATACTGCAATACGCAAGTTGAATGACGAAAAATGGATTGATTCATTAAAACAGTAACACACTAAAAGGAACACCTCCTCTATATGCTAAACATAACAGAGGCGAGACAAAATTCCATACTAAACAATATTCCAACACATATCATCATCATCATCAATAATGACCGAAGCAAAAATGGCTAATCTATTTGTTGGCGCACAAACTCACAGCAACAATCAAACTTAACTTAAATACTAGTAGTACCAAAACATGATCAAAGCAACTGTTTAATGATTTCAGATAGCGATGTATAGGTTCCAATAACTGAAGAGACAAGGCCAACCACTATGATAAATACACACAGTGTTCCCTACAATCGAATCAAAACACAAGAGTTAAGAGATGAGAAACAGAAGTTACAACAGTTGACACGTGCATTCATGTAATGAGCGTTATATTTGTATACCTGAAAACGAGTAATCTTTCCTCTTAGGATGCTTAAAAAGCAAGCGCAAGGAAGTATCAAAGTCTGTAACAACGAAAATGACATTAGCTCTAGAGAAGGGTAAGCGAAAAAACATGATTTTAAGGAATTTAAATTGGGAACGAGAATTTACCACTAGCATGGTAAGTAAAGATCCGATGAGTGACATCACTAGACCTGCAAGTAGAAGTAATAAAAAAAATTAGTTTAAACAAGAAAGTTAAAAGTATCTAACAAGAAGCGGATGATAAATTTAAAGTGATCGTAGGTATGAATTCATCATATGTGGGAACTTACCGAAGAAGGGGATAGAAAGGGCAACACACAAAGTAGAAAACACTAAACACGTTCTAATGAGGATGGAATAGAAATTAGACTTCATACGATCTGACGGAATCAGTTCCTCAAGACTCATAGCTACCGGAGACATAGTCAAAGCATATTTAGTGAATGGATTGACTACCTGCAAATGAATAAATGTGAAGTTTTGGAAATTAACTGTATTGCATTTAACTATAATTTGTAATTAACGTACCGTAGTCCACACAGCAATGTTGGAAGCAAGCAAATTTGTTGGAAGGTTAAGAGTGAACTGTGATTCTGTTGATTCCCCGAACATCGAGTATCCCAGTACAGCAACTCCAGCATAAAGAACACCACAGATTCCAAAGCTGCATAGAAAATAAACGTTTCAGCACCTAGTTCGCTTTTAGTCCTCCATCATAGATTGATACAATTACAACACTCATTTTCTGATATTTGTTTTCATTTACCTGGTTAAAAGGACCATTGGAAATTGACTCCTTTTAGCCATCGACGTATAGATATTAGGAAAGACGGCATGTCCTGAATAGCAGTAACCATAAAGTCCGATAGCCACAGGGAAACTGGAGAGGTTTAAGGCCTTTGTCGTCTCAATTTGAAAACCGACATCATCCACCAAACCAACCCAAAACAAGCAAATAGCGACTAGAATGGATGCAACAACTCCTCCAGCTGTATAAAAAGAAATGACAAAGTTATAACATTAAAAGTTTAAAACGTGTACACGGGTTTAAAGATATTTCATATACTTACCAGAGATGTAACTGAGAACACTCATATCACGGAGATAAACGGTAGGAAGCACGGCAACAGCGATCATAATTGCAAATAAATAATGTGCAGTGAGTATATATCCTCCCAGATTTAAATGTGCATTTGGAAACACAGATGATAGGTTATCACTTTCCAAGATTATATATTCCACGCAACAAGCCTGCATCCGAAGAAAGGGTGATATAATTAAAACTGAAGTTAAAAGTATCCTTGCAATTAAGTTTAACATCCAAAAACAGTGAAATAGGTTATTTAACTTGAGACAGATATACTTACATATAACTCGACGTACAAAATTATCTGCAGCCAAACAAAAACCAAGAGAAAACGATAAATTGGTCAGCAACCAGTCATAATGTAACTACTACAAATGAAACACTTGAAGAAAACGCTGGCGCTTAATAAATATATAAGCTTACAGATATGATTAGACGTCCGGTGGTGCCAAAAGCAGCCTGGCCAATATCTGGATAAGTCTCGAGTCCAGGCTGACTATCTAGACAATATCGAAGGAGGATACCAGTGTAGAAAGAAAGGACACCGAAGAGAAATAATAATAAAAGTCCAACCCACCCTCCTTCTTTCACTGCATAAGGAGTTGAAAGAAGTCCTACTCCACAAAGAACATTTATGCCTACAGAAAAGTATCATGAGAAATATTAAAAACGCAACCCTTTTGTTATATAGAAATGGAACTCCGAGATAAAAAAAAAACATCTGTGACATCAGTGTATTAGATCTGATCTAACAGAGTATCAAATACACTAAAACAGTCTGCAGAGAGAATTCAAATGTTTATGGACCAACAATACCTTTTGTCACAAATTTTAACACACAAAACAAGAAGCGCATTTATTATTTATAGAGGCTCCCGTAAACCTTTGTGACAAGTTTCAAATATAAAACAAGAGACATATTTTACTAAAGCAGACGAGCTATTAGAAAATTAAGACTGCGTCCTAGTCATATGTAAAGCCGTACACAATATATGTAGAAGGAGACGGAGAAGGGAAAACCGCCAAACATGGACCAACCTAGCCTCTGGATCAATACTTAGTTAGGGGGACCAAAACATTGATAGGGTCTAACAAACCACCCGTCCAATTCTAGCCTCGGTTAATCAAATGGTGAACGAAATAATATCTATCAATCACAAGCTGTGGTCCTTTAAGACCCGAATCAAAAGTGGTCTCCATGGACTAAAACAAAAGACAGAACAAGAAAAAGGCATGTTTTTCATACCATTAAGCACGGATTGACCAAAAGAACTCTGCCTCGCGAGAGGAATTTCATGTGAAGCCTTGGACGATTTATGAACATGTGGCAACTTCTTAGCAGAAGATCCGCGTCTTGGAGGAAGAAGTGAATGAGAACTACGTCGTTCTGCTGGCTGCTGCTGCTGGTGTTCCGCCTCTGGTTTCAATAACGGTTTGTTCAAAGTAGGAAGTATCTCAGGAGTATGTCTTCTTGTCAAAGTTGATCCAAGAAACGAACTCCCTAATCTCGACAAATTAGGAGTCCCAAGGAAATTCAAACTAGGTGACGGTACACTACTGTACAGATCAATAGATTGCCTAAAACATCAACAAAACCGATACCATTAGCCCGAACTTATAACAAATCTTATGAAGTTTAGTATGATAATTCAAATAGATTTCAAAAAATTAAAAGAATGTCAATACCTGTAACTTTGAGGCCAAGAAGGGTTTAAGGAACTAGGCTTTTGTTGATGAGGATTCTCGTCCGAATAATTCGAAGATTCGGAATCATTGCCATCATCATCACCTCTAACGGAATCATCATCTTCATCACTCTCAATGAAAAAAGCTTGCTCTGATTCAGAATTCTTCATTTTTTTTTATAAAATATCTAAAAAAAAAGAAAAAAAAAGTTAAATCCTGTATAAACTAAAAATAAAAATAAAAAGCTCAAATCAGCATAAACACATGCATTATAAACAGAAGTTAAATTCGTTAAACAACAGAATTATCGGGAGATGATATTGAATCCTGAAAATCTGGATCAAAATTGAATTTAGGACTATTACTATATTCTAGTCCACAAAACTAAACCAATAATTCAGCATAAAATCTAGAAAAATAAAATAAACTAAACCAATAATTCAGCATTAATTTGCTAAACCAAGAATTATAAAAACTTTGGGTGTATAAATATATAGATATATAGATATAGATATAGATATTTTACCTAGTTTGAAAAGTAAAAAAATCCAATAGATTGGCAGATATATAGACCAATAAGAGATGAAAAACAGAGTGCTCTGTTTCTATGGTCTGTTAAATCTACCTGCAATTTATAATGTTGTCTACTTTCTCTCTCACACACAAACACACAGTAGAAAGACACACAGTCAGAGTTGTGGGGGTTGTGATTGTATGTAGCTGATGATGATGACGAAGAAGAAGACAAGATGCGTACTTTCATGTGATTGGAGAGACAAATTTTTATATATATTATATATGTATGTATATGTATTTTGACTCCTAAAAGATAAGCCACGTTACATTTTTATAATTATTTAAATTTTGAATATTGATAATCATAGCCAGAGCTCTCGAGGCTGTTCTACTCACTATATTAATATTCTTAATCATAATCATATAGTATAAGCTTGATTATTACGTATGACTTTATTTAAAATTAGAATAAAATTAATCGGTATCGATAACCACAATTTAAAGGTACACAAAATAGTTCTACTTATGGGTGTTCATCGGGTCAGTTTTCGTTTCGAATCAAACCAAATTAAAATATATAGTTATAATTACGTAAAACCAATAAGCAAATTCGAGATTCGAATTCAAAAATAGATTCGAATTCGAACAAAAAAAACGAGTTTCAATATATATTGTGACATATTAAAATTTTATATAATTAATGATGTAAATTCGGGTTTCAGGTCGGGTGACTAAAAATTCAAAAACTGACTCAAAATTCGAATTCAAAAATCAGTGGGGGTTAAAACCGATTAGAAATTCAAATAACCGATTCATTTTGAAAAATTATATTTCGATTCAAATCGAATTTCGGGTTTTTTCGACTTCCATTCGACTATTGAACACCCCTAGTTCTACTTTTAGTTAATGTTGTTATTAGAGCATCCGTAATGCTATGAACTTTACAAAGTTCATAGCATCTACCCGTTATGCAACATCATATTTCTATAAAC
>CAJVGC010000589.1:46288481-46508481 GCA_910822075.1 Senecio squalidus | reverse complement strand
TCACCTTAATCGGACGACCAGCATTAGTTCTAGCGTTCCTATACTTCGGGTCGTTCTTATCCGAACCTCACCCTATATGGTAATATATATATATATATATATATATATATATATATATATATATATATATATATATATATATATATATATATATATATATACATTGATTTCATATATGGTATTTTTAAGGCTAGTGTGGATCCCAACAAAACATTCCATCATCAATTATGATCGTTATCATTACATATAAATATCATGTGTAACATGAAGTACTATATGTTATTATTAAATATGGACAAATATGATAATAACAAATTAGCAATAATACTATATGCAACTTGCATAAATTATGAGCACATAACATATGCTTTGTGGATCCCTTGCCCAACATTAGGACATTATGTGTAAAAATGTGTCTTAGATCACCTAAAAGGTGTAACTTATATAGAAAATACTTTAAATTTAGTAATAAAGTTTAATTCCTTTTGTTATAGAAATTGGAGTTTTTAAGAGAGATGTGATTTTATTCTTGAAATTTATTTACTAGTTCAAGTATATAAATTTAAACTTTAAATCATTTTGGATCATTATTTTATATATATATATATATATATATATATATATATATATATATATATATATATATGTATATATATATATATATATGTATATATATATATATATAGAGTTGGTTTCATTTAAGAACCATGTAATTATTTAGGAACCATTAGGAACCATTTTTAGGCAATGTGGCAATTTTGTAATTAAACTCAAGGTGGCAATTTTGTAATTAAGTCAAAATTGAGAGCCAAATTGGAAATCAATTAAAACCACTTTAAAATCCTAATTAACTTTAAATTAACATATCTAGAGTATAACTAGGTTTTAGGAAAAACTAAATACACCATTAGAACAAGCATTTAATTATCTTTCCAACGAGCACCCACTTGATATACTTTTGACGACTTTTTTTTTTTTTTTTTTTTAGAGTGAGTTTCGGTATATACACTAGTGTATATACTAAATATTCACCAGTGTATATACTAATTCACAAAAAACACATCTGAACCATATATACTATACACTAGTGTATACACTATATTCACTAATGTATAGTTATACACTAGTGTATTTATACACTACAGTAGTGTATTTATACACTAGTGTATACACTATATTCACTAATGTATAGTTATACACTAGTGTATTTATACAATATACACTAGTGTATACACTATATTCACTAATGTATAAGATGTATTCTCTATTGAATACATGGTATTCACTGGTGTATATTGTATATTCACTTGTGTATATTGCGTATTCACTGGTGTATATTGTATATTCACTTGTGTATATATATATTGTATATTCACTTTTGTATATTGCGTATTCACAATTAAAAGGAAATTAATATAAAGATTCGTATACATTAGTGAATATAGTGTATACACTAGTGTATAGTGTATATGGTTTAGATGTGTTTTTGGTGAATTAGTATATACACTAGTGAATATTTAGTATATACACTAGTGTATATACCGAAACTCACTAAAAAAAAAAAAAAAAAAAAATCGTCAAAAGTATATCAAGTGGGTGCTCGTTGGAAAGATAATTAAATGCTTGTTTTAATGGTGTATTTAGTTTTTCCTAAAACCTAGTTATACTCTAGATATGTTAATTTAAAGTTAATTAGTATTTTAAAGTGGGTTTTAATTGATTTCCAATTTGGGGATTTGACTTAATTACAAAATTGCCACCTTGCCTAAAAATGGTTCCTAATGGTTCCTAAATAATTGATGGTTCCTAAATGAACCCACCTCTATATATATATATATATATATATATATATATATATATATATATATATATATATATATATATATATATATATATATATATATATATATATATATATATATATATATATATATATAGGTGGGTTCATTTAGGAACCACTAAATATTTAGGAACCATTAGGAACCAATATTCACCAGTGTATATATATGATATTCACCAGTGTATATAAAGCATATGTATATATATATATATATACACTGGTGAATATTATATGTATATACACTGGTGAATATCATATTAAATATACACTGGTGAATATCATATATATACACTGGTGAATATTGGTTCCTAATGGTTCCTAAATATTTACATGGTTCTTAAATGAAACCAACTCTATATATATATATATATATATATATATATATATATATATATATATATATATATATATATATATATATATATATATTAGTTTTTAGAAAAAAGTACATAAAATTATTAAAAAAAATATTAATTTAGTACTCCTAAATTTGGAGGGCAACAACTAACTCTAGCCCCTCTTAACCTTCGTCCATGGTTATAGTATATTTATATAATCAACGTCATGTTATGATGTTACGTTGGCGGCTAATCAGGCTTAGGACGTTTCATTAGGGATAAAAATATAGAATATTGTTGATATATAAACTAAAAGGTTTAAATATCATATGAAAATTCTAATCAGGCTTGAGTTTAGATTATCATAAGTTTACTTGTAATTACACTATAACAGTTTTTAAAAGTAAATGTTGTATCGAAACAAACTGGTATAGTTTTACTAAGATTCAAATAATATTCTTCTGAGATGCCAAAACAATAACAGTATATGGCAAATAGGAAGACCAGCATTATTGAAAATTCAATAGTTACTCAAACTGATATTCAAGACAGGAAAAAAATAGTTTCTTGTTTTGAACTTTAAGTCTCTAGTTAATTAAATCATACTAGTAAAATACGAGCAACATTAAGCTTTGAAGGCTCCTAACTATAATGTTAATTTCGACTAAATAAAGTGATAGACGTTCACATTGAATTTATAAAACGTTTAGCCCGAAATCAAAGTAAGGTCGTTACCTATAAACATATACCAAAACTAGTCCATCTTACGAGGATAACGTTCTCTATGGCAAGTATTACATCATATCATATAACAAATATTCACATTTTGTCCATTACGGGTCTTGAATACAAATCTTACGATGATAAACCAACTCACATACCGTCAAAAAGCTAAAGTTTTGATAAATAAGATAAATTCGACACTACAACTATATTTTAATATAAATCCCTTTCCTCACTATATTTTCTTTACCTTTTAGAATTTAAATTTTTTATTTTTATAATAGTTCTTTTATGATTAGCGTATATAATCATCAAATTTATTAGCCGACACTTATTATTAAGTTATTAGTTGGACAAATTTAATGTTAACTAACCATTAGTTAAAGAATTTAAATCTTTTTTAAGGTATGGAAAATGAACACCTACCATTGGATTTATAACATGTTAATCGGATGGTCACATATGTTTTATACGTTCCATCACTTTAAAATGTTGTCAAATTGAATACAACTAGAGGGTTTCCCGTGCGTTGCACGGGTTCGGTTTTGTGCGTGTGTCGTCGACTCTTTCGTTGGTGCTCCTACGATATTTCTGATCCTGGTGTGTGTTCCATGACTTTTCCTTGATTTTTTTCGCCTTTTTGTTTAGTTTTTTGTGGTCTTTGTCGCTGATAGGAAACCGACTCACCAGGCTGCTAGCACTGCTAAATGCTCTGATGCGAAGCAAGTTCATCTCTTTGAGTAATTTTTCAGCACCAATATAATCTCCCTTCTGACAAAATCAGTTAATTAAAGAAGTATATGTAACAACATTTGGTTTACAGTTTTCTTTCACCATACGACTAAAAACTCCTAACGCCCCATCCATGTCATATTGTTTTACATATCCATCTATAATTGTAGAATAAGTAAAACTCATCAGCTTTTTGGCAGCAGGAAGTTTACCTTTTTTGCAGAGTCCGTTAAAGAAGACGTTATTTACCCCTGCATCAGGAAATACTCCCCTTTCTGTCACCAATTCATTCCAAATCATCATAAAAACGAAAGCAAAACAACGAAAACAAAATATACTAAGCAAAGTAATCACCAAACATTTCGTACCAATCAGTAACTATCTTCATGTTCCAATTGTAATCTGATCCTACTTCCTAGGCAACAAAAGCCAACTTTGTTAGCTAATTTTCACCAATTTATTGCATCAACGCAATGACATAAAAATTGCACAACTGGTAAAAGGAAAACTGAAAAAATCAAAAAACCAACCTTTTCCAGGCAGGATTTACCTACATTACAAACAGCTAGAGAGACCTACACGATTTGAAAACCGAGCAAACTCAAGCTTTAACTGATGAAGTTCTTGTTCAACAGTTCTTTTACACTTTTTTTCAAGTTCAGCCACTTGATTAGCGTGCTTTACTCTCTCCTTCTCAAGCTTCAATCTTTTCTTTACAATTTTCATTTCGGCAGACAAAGTCATTTTTTCACTTATATCTTCACTTACATTTGTAGTTCTTTTTTTGGTATTTTCTAACTGCTGCGCTAACTTATCAGCACGAGATTTTTCTTTCATGGCCTGCAGTTTAAACGAATCGACAACCTTTTTCAGCTCAACTTCTTTTTCCCTATCTATATCTACACCGGTTCTCACTCCATTAGCAGTATTTGTTTTCATACCTTTATCCTGTTCTATATCTTTCTTCAACTTATCGTACTTCTTTTGATATTCTTCTAACTCCTGTTGAAAAAGAACAGCACGTTGTTTCTCCTCCAAAGCATGTTTGGTACTCATTTCCGCAATCTTTTGTTGCTCTTCCGCTTTCTTTTTCTCTTTTATCGTCTTTTTCTTTTCAGCTTCAAGTTTCTTCTTGTTTGCCTCTGTAAACTTAGAACTCTCTGAAACCAACTTTGATTTTGCCTCGTCTACCTCACACTTTAATCTTTGCAGCTGATGAGAAATTTCTTCGGCTTTTCTCTTTTCGATATCAACTAACTTTCTTTGTTCATCGGGTCAGCGTTTTTCTTCTCCAAATCCGCTCGTTTTTTCTCTTTATCAAGAAGCTCTTTAAGCCGACCTAATTCCATTTCCAAATTTTGTTCCTCGGACTTCAAAGAAGACAAATCATTATTACTTTTAACAGCCTCAACTTCAAGCTGTTCAGCTTTAGCAGTTTTCAAACTTTCATCGGCTCTCTTTTTCTCCGAATCTGCTCTAGCTCTTTCTTTTTGAACATCCTTAATCAGCTTTTTCTTTTCCATTTCCACATTACGTAACCGTGCTTTCAGATTACTTAATTCTTGATCAGCCTTAGAACTCTCACACACCCCGTCACCTTTCTTCTTCCGAAGCTGTTCTCGTAGGCAATCTATCTCCTTGTCTTTATCAGAAACACTCCCTCGAAGAGCTTTAAGTTCTTCACTCTCGTTTTTACTCACCGACAAATTCTCAGACTTCAAACCGCAAATCTCATTCTCCAACGAAACTCGAGCAACTGATACTTTTTCTTTTTCCTTCCTTTCAAAATCCGCCCGCATCTTCTCCGCCTCATAAGCTGCAAAAAACATCCAACACACAAATATGAATATCATAAAATAAAGTCAAAAACGCAATTTCACAAAACAAAAATATTCTCACCCTTGTTGAGTTTGAGATTTTCATTCTGCATTATATCAACCTGTTTCATTAAAACATCAACCGCCTGCTTAAGAGCGGCACGTCTTTCTTCCATATTCTTACACTTGTGTTGCGACTTGAGAAACTTCTCCTTCCACTAATACCAACAGTATACATTATTATATATCAGTACACAAAAAACACAATAAATTTAAAAAGTAAACCTCTAGCACACCTTATATACACACCACGCCGATTAATTCCAACAGTATAACACATCTTACTTATAATACTTAAGCAAATGAACTTTAAAAAACAGACAATAATGATATAAAAATGAATAAGAAAACAAAAATGTCAACCTTGCTGACAACTTTGCCTTGGGGGCTGTTTGTTTAGTGACAAGGGTATGTCCAAGCATCTTTCCTACACGAATGACGCAACAAAATTCAAAAGAATAAGTAACCCTAAATCAGTGAAGCAGAACACAATTATGTACCTAACGAAAGCTTTCAGTAGTCAAATCTGCTAAATAGATCAAATAACAGAGCTTGTTTAAATAGATCAAGTCCTACATATGAAAATCGATGAAACACAAAAATAAATGTAATAAAAAAATTATTTTTAGTGAAGGTGAAAAGAAAATGAATCTCATACCAACTATCTCTTCCGCCTGATCAATTTTGACAATATGAACTCCACCCTGTATACCACTCGTAAACTTCCCTACACCACATCCACCAGCAAGGATTTTGCTCTTAACGAACAACTGAATAAGAGAAAACATCGCTACCTATATAAACCCAAAACAAATAACTCAAACAGTAGAGTATACCATAGGTGGTTGCCAAAACTTACCTCCTTTTCATTTCGAATGTCGTTTTTATGGCCTTTCTGACTTCCTCAACAGAAGAAACAGCAACACCTTTCGGAACATTAAGTTCTCAACGATGCAATCGAGTTACAAATAATCAAACAAAATCATAAAAATAAAAAAAATCACAAAATAAATTAAAAACTCAAAATCTCATTAACTAATGGATTAAACCTAATTTATAAACAAAACAATAACACAAAGAAATATATCAAATTAAACCTAAAAATAAAAAAAATTAGAGAATGAATAGAACCTGATACTCGTGGATTATGAGACGGAACCACCGTTACACCCAACAGCCGAAGTCTATCAATCCCTGACTGCAAAGTAAAAACATAACAAACATCAATTTCCAAATCAACACATAAGCTTAGGTTATTAAAACAACCAATATCCCCACTTAATATCTTTCAGATATTTAAGAGCTTCTTCATCTCGCTCTGTAATCTGTCAACACACACAACATAACATAACAAATAGTAAGATCTATTATTCTTTTTTGAAAAAATCATGCTATATAAAACAAACCCCACCTCTTCAGCCAAAATCTCGTTGGTCTTCATTGCATTCAACCAAAAACTTGGCACACCCTTTTCTGTATAGAAAGAAAACTTATGGTTAACACTTGTTAATTATAGAAAAAGGTAGAAGAAAGATATTACAAAATGAATACCTTCTATCAATTTATCATCAGCAACATCCATTGCCGAGTCGTCATTCACTCCGTCAACTTCAACGACACCATTCACAACATCATATCTTTCACAACCCGATTAGGTCACAAACTTAAATATATGATTTGTAGAGTTCCAAGTGAGTAGTTGTAAAAGTAGAGTAAAATCATTCGTACGGACCTTTGAATAAAGTGGTGCATAAAGTTTTTGGTATTTTGCTTCCAACGCTGCTCTTTCCTCGAAAAACTTGGCCTCGAGATCATCATGTTCACTCTGCATAAGAAATCGAAATAGTTAACAACAGCAACATTACACAAATCTCCTTAACATAAAAAAATCAGAAAATACATAATAATAAACCGGAAACAATAAAATCAACTATATAAACAAAAAATCTCATGAGAACCTTATGCTTCTACCCATAACAATAGACATTTGAAAACCGAGTACAGCATGGTGATGTTTGTACATCTTACGTTAGTTCATTTGTTAAAGCATCTATAAGTTCCAAACATGTATTAGCTACTAATGATGATAAAGCAAGCCACATAAAAGTTCCGTGCTTTTAAATTTTAACCAACATCAAAATCTAACACTCCTGCCATCACATTCACAACCATAGAAAATACAACTCAAACTTATGTAATCTCATTTATCTCTTAGTAACCTATGGCGTCTTCCACATGTCACGTTGCATATAACACAAGGGGGATGTTTAAGATTACATATTTTTAAACGCATTTCGCTTAAAATGCGAATTTTAAAAAAGCACCATTCCACCTTTTCTAAAGCGAAGCGCAGGAATTCAAAAACTTGAAAATGCTAGATGCGAAAAAATAAAACAATAAACCATTAGAAAATTATATATGCACTCGGAAACACTTGGTTACTTTGATTAACACTGTCTCCAAACTGTTCCAGAAGTTAGGAGAGTATTTACATATACATTCTGTACGCAATTATCGGCACTCAAACAATCATAAAAAAACTCAATTTTACCAAAAAAAATTAAAATCTCAAATCTTAATTTACCTGAATTTCTCTCAAAACCTCAACTCTCTTCCGAACGACGGGAGACAATTTCTCGAGCACATCGGAATGTTGACCAGCCAAATTCTGTAGCTCATCCTATAAACAAACCACACACACTAATCACAATCACAAACACTAAAACAACACTTTCTATAGATATATATAAAAAATAAAATAAAAATAGAAATCAAATCTTTACTACCTAATCTCCAAAAGGGTACCCATAAAAACCTCAAATTTCAAGAAATTTGCAGAATTTAATCTTAATTACATAACGATTGGAGAATCAGGTGTCACCAATACCTCCCACGAACCGCCCTAACTACTGGATTTTCTACTATCGACAGGGTAACAACGATTCAGGATGATGAGAGGTGGAGGAGAGCAAGACACGTGTTGTGGAGGTGGAGGGGTGTAGGACATCTGTTGCACAGGTGGAGGAGGCGGTGACTAACTGTTTATGAATTGTGATACTGGACAGGACGAAAACACAAATACACAGCCCAAACCCCAGCCCAGCCCAATCGAATAAAAAAACAATTTTTTGCACACAATCATAGGCAAGAAGGAAATTTAATTATAGGAGTAATAATGTGAAGAGAGAGAGAGATCTAATTTAATTGAAAAAATTGAGGGAGACATGATAAGTGATGTAAATCACATTCATTAAAGTCGTCTGTATTTTTTTAAATCATTTTCGATTCTCCCCTTCACATGACTATCATTTCAACATTAATTGAATTTATGATAGTATAAAGACATTTGTAATTTATATAACTATATAAAATTAAACAAAGTGTCATGTTATTATATTAAAAAAAAATTTAATTAATTTTAACATCTTTAATCTTTAATATATAATAAAAGCTTTAATATATAATAAAAGAGCTGTCTTAAATGTCAAATGCCGAACTAATGTCCATTGGATAGGTTCTCTCATTTGATGTCAGCCGTTATATCAGATTGATGATGTGATTAAAGATTATTTTCATTTTACAGCTCATTAAAATACATAATTACATTATCTTTTTTCATTCAATTTCCACTAAAATAAAAAACATAATTCTAATATACTTATAAAATCGTTCAATTTGGACCGTGATTTACGATATTATTATTTTAAAATCTATTAATACAAAACATCAAAACATGAAGTGTATATATTATTATAACTATAAACATCAGTATAACATTATTTTCTCATAATAGCTTAAAATCTACATAAAAATAAAATTTACGATTTAATTTTTATTTTTTTCCACATTATTACGAGACATTAATCTAGTAATTAAAGATAAGATAGGCCCCATATGTTTTTATGTCTATCCCATTACAACTCTTCATGGTAAAACAGATGCCAATCTTGTTATTGACATATGGTTATGGGTCCAAACCATTCAACCCTCATACTACAACCATTACATATACACTAAGGTAGTAATGTTTTAGGCATATTCAAGAACTTATTTTCTAAATTAAAAATCTTTTCTGGGATAATAACTATTAGAGTTATATTATTATTGGTATTCTTATTAGAGTTATATTATTATTGGAAAGGGTTTTGTATCATTCTTCATGGTACCACCTAAATAAATAAAAAAAATCGGATTTGTACACCACCGGTCACTGTTTCGGTCATAACTCCTAAACCGCTTGGAGTTATCCGCTTGGAGTTAGATGATGAGGTCAGCGCCAGTGGCTTCGTAATCAAATTCCAAAGAAAAGCATACTGGAATCGCAAAAGAAGACCACTAGACGCGCCCGTACGCTCCGAAACAATCACCGGGTTCAGATCTGGAAGAAAAAAAAAGTTTAGTGTTTTGCTATTAACTCTCAAACAGTTTGGAGTTAGATGACGCCGTCAGCGGCAGTGGATTCGTAATTAAATTCCGAAGAAAATGCATCCGGAAAAGCAGCGACCACATCATTAGCGCGCCGTCACGTTCCGCCCAAGCAACGAGTTTTATCAGCAACTATCTATGTTTATCTATCTGTTTTAATTTTAATTTTTTTTTTACTTTTCATAATTATGTTTTCTTTTGTAATTTCATTCTCCAGTTCGAGCTTTCGCGTCGAGCTTTCGCGATTTCGCCGCTCGAACTGCCGGGGAGTATTAGATAATAAGCCCAAACCCGACATGTAGGTTTGAGTCCATTAGGGTTTTATTAGGGTTTATGTATTCCTATATATAGGTTATCAATAATAATATAACTCTAATAATAACATTTACTTATGTTTATTTATCCTTAAACGATTAAGCTAATAAAACAATAACCACGTTTGTAACATGGTTGTGAATCCTCGGCTTTAAGATGAAAATGTAATGTTAATGCCGCTAGACCACAAACATATTAATAACACTTACTTATATTAATCAATGAAATGAAATAAATTAATCAATATATGGGATGTTCATATTTGCTTGTTAAGTCGGCTTATGAAAAATTTAAAAACTCATAAACTAACTTTTTGAGCTTATAAATTTATTTTTTAAGGTGTTAAAATGAACTTGATAAACAAATACAGAGTAATTTAAAAGTTAAAAAAGAAATATATTAAAGATTCTTTAGGATTTATATAAACTAATAATCCCATTAAATAAATTAAAATAAATACTCTCAAGATAGTAAGCTAGAATAAACTAATTATTATTATTAAAATTAAACATATGTTGAGATTCGAATATACGTGTAGGATATGAGGATATGTTCATTTTGGGAGTTATTTTCAAATTTTATCTCATGATTTGTCATTTGCGTAACGTTGTGGATTCTCCACATCACATGGTGTCGTCTCATAAATCTCTTTTTCAAATAATTTAGAAGATGGTATGATGTGAGTTTATGTGACATATCTTTTAAACTATGTTTTTTGCTCTTCGGGTATGACAAGATTCAAAATATATCCGATTCATAATTGTAAAAAATAAAAAACAAATATGGATAGAATATATCTGATTTATGATTAGTTTTTTCGAAAAAGAAGAAAAAAGAAAAAAGGTATTGATTTTATATAATTATCTGTGTAAAACAAAAAATAAACAAAAACGTAGCCAATTATTTAATAGTATTTTCAAAAAAAAATTAACAATTAATTGAAACCCAAAATTCGAAAGGAAAACTTAAACAGAAAAAAAAAGGCAAAACTATTGATCAAAAATGAAGCAAAATTAAAACATAACTCATTTTATATAATAGTATAATCCAACAAATTAAAACGAAAAACTTAAATATTCTGAAAATAAAAGGCTTAAAACTAACAAAAAATCTAAAGTAAAAAAAATTAAGGCTGCTTGGAGCGACCATTTTTCGTTATGCTCAAAGGTCACAAATGTTAGCACTGTAGAGTGTACAATGACTTATTGATTAATCATTTTTAACCACATATGGTATTAAATTTTTTTAAATAAAGTACGGTTTTTTAAGTATGTAATACTTTTCCAAGTTCATATAATACAAATTAGAATGTGTGTATTACGCACATATTAGTAAAACCCAAAAATTTATGTATATATATGTGTTTGGTTAAAAATAAATGAGTCTGTGGATGAATTAATTATAAATTAATATTCCTTTGGCTAGAGGTTCTGGTGAATTGAGGTGGTGTTAGTTGGAAACGGTTGTGGTCAAAGTTGTTGTCGTTACGGGGGTGAATGCAGAGAGGTGGTTGTCGAAAGCAGTTATCGTATAAGGTAGCTAATAAACAAAAAACAAAGGAAGAACATCGAGAAAAATGGAAAAAGATGATTATAAAAGTTTATATATATATGTCTTTTCCAGATTATGTATATTAAAATGAATTTCATCGACCAACCATAAGCTAAAATATTTATCCGATTGATTTGAAAAAGAAAACCTTATAAATTTCGTCCATAAAATTAAAAAGTTACACCATTTATTCAAGGTCCACTTAACAAAACTAATTATGTTTTTCGTCTTCGAATCTATATGCCAAGGAGTTGGATTCAATTCTAAGTTCATACAAATTCCTTCAGAATTTATAAAACAAACAAATATTGAGCATAAAAGTTATTTTTATCTTTACTTTAATATAAACCATATCCACATTTTTCATGTTTAGTTTTCATTTTAAGGGAAACCAACCTATACCGTTCATTTTTAATCAAGGATCATCATCCATTTAAAAGAAAAACTATTAATTAATCAATGTAAAATAATAAAAATGTTATCAATAGTGTTTAAAGTTTTTGATCAGATACAGTTGTAACCATTCATAATTATTAAAAATAGTCAAAATGTAACCAATAATAATAAATAAATAATTTATAGTTTATGCTCATAATGTTACTTAAATGTATAATTTGTAACCGACATCTAACTATCTATAAAAAGAGACAATGATCACCATAAAAAAAAAACTCATTTCAATGATAACAAACTAAAAGAACATTATCATCATCTGTATGGGTCTTCGGACGTTATCTTGTGAATGATCTTCGTGAGATAAGTGGAAGCATTGAAGTTTTTAATGAAACACGTTCGAAGCTCCCATGTTTATCTATTTTTTATGCGTTCAACACGATATTGATATCATTTTTTAATGTCGATATTTTAGATTCATAAGCTTACTTATTTTGTTACAATATTTGTCGATTATTATCATGATTCATTATTCATTTTTCGTAGGATTTTATTAAAGGTGTGTGCTTTAAGAAATTTCCCGTTCGACATAAATGTATTGAATTGGGGTGTCCTATATAATTGTAGTTTTTATATTGTGTTTAAATGTACATTTTATTTAAGTTTTATGTGACAAGTTATATTCATTTTTATATCAATTTTTTTTAGCAATAACTGTATATTTGATATTGTACTATTTCAATATGATTGAATACGTCAATGTCGTCTTTTTATTATTAATCACGTCGCGTAGCACGGGTACACTACTAGTATTTTATTTATAGAAATGGAAGATATTTTGTAAAAAAAATTCAGTTTAGGCCCTTCTAAATTTGAAAAAAGATAAAACACCGAACAAAATTTTGTGTTTGAATGATATTGCCTCAGTCAATAGGTGTGAACTCCTTCGATACAGTCAATGCAACATTCAACAAAAATATATACCGCGATTGTATTACGTTTAGTAAAAAACATATTGAATAAATTTTAAAGGAAAAGATCATTTAAGTCACTTATTTTCTAAGGTACAAAAGAATCAATCCTCATCATCTATTTAATTTCAATCCAATGACTTAAATTTAAATCAAAACTCACTTTCCAACTTTTTAAAAATTAATTTATCTCGCAAACCGTTAGTCGTTAAACGAAACAAATTACGCCGTTGCGACCGTCTTGTTCTCCTCCTTAACTAGAGAAGTGGTCATAAATAAGTATCGGTTTCTAATTAATCAAATGTTCCGGTAATTTCTACAAAATTTTTATAGATTCCGAAACAAACAAAATAGATTGTTGAGTCGATTAGTGGCTTTAACAATTAGTGGAGTCCTCCATCATATACATCTTTTACATTAGTAAACATAGATGAAATCACAATCCATTATCGATAAAGAATACCTTTATATGTCATTTTATTTATTCTAGTATTAAACCATGACTTAAACTATGTCTTTCGTCACAAAACACCTTCGTAACATGATATTGTATTAACCACTTTAAGCTCGCAGGTTTAAGATTAACTATATTCAACAAATCATCACCCCCAATTCCATTACCGTGTTAATATATATATATATATATATATATATATATATATATATATATATATATATATATATATATATATATTATTTTATCATTTGTATTGTTATACTAGCATACTTTATTTAATGAAATATATTAATAATGAAAGGGTAAAGAAAAAAAAGTCCATACCGATTTGTTTGGTATACATAATAATATTAAATTTATAATTCACATTCACAACCTGCATCATTAATGAAAAGAACAACAAATGGTCCAAAAAACATGTGGGATCCCATTATTATATTAAAATATAATACTGATTTGATTAAAGAGCTTAATAGATTATTAAAAAATCAATAATGTTTCATAGAATAAACACAACAAAAACATATAGACAGTATTTGTTTTCTTATTATTTTGTTAATTACCTTACATTTTGAATATCGTCCGAACCAAAAATAGATGTTTGTTTTTACATGTAATTTAAGTTGATATTAAAATATTTCTGAAATATCTCAAAAATTCGATAAAAATATAAGATTAACTAAACCTTGAATATTATAATTAATCTAACCAAAGTGTCTAATGACTTCTAAGCTCTTATCCAGGTTACACAAATTTAAATTTGTTTTTAACTAAACAAAAGCACTGTATATCGTAAGATCAAACATCTTATGATATTAATTTTTCTTTTAATAACACAGTGAATAATTTCACAAAGACACTCTAAATGTTTTCCGGTTTTTTTCGAGTTTCAAAAAGGCTTGAATTTTTGTTTATCCGTTCAGGTTTTCTTCATTTATTGTTCCATTTCATCTATGCGGTGTGATTTCTGGCTTCTGTTATATTTTTTTTGATTTCTTTTCTTTTTCTTACTTTCTATTGAAAAGGAGTCCCCTTTCTTCGCACTCATGAAAACAATACAACACATTTGTCTCAAGTAAAACTTGAATATATAACCACATAAAAAATAAACACCTTTTAGACTATCTTGGATACCGGTATCCAAATCCCTTCGATACCCTATGGTGACTACGTCGATTATTGCGTTACTTATTGTCTAGTCGACATTTTTTTTCCCATAAAAACAATACTAGTAAATTGTAGCAATCATAATTCATATGGATCCATAACATCAGAAAATGGCACAGCTCATTTAATTGTAACTGTTGTTTCCTTATCTCACAAGGGTGTACATACATTATAACCCATATCTATATGTTTCCGATTTGAAAACCAATAATTTTGAGAGAGGACGTAATTGCACTTTAGATTTTCGTTCGTATATGTTATATATCGACTTTCATCAATCAAAAACATATAATATAGCGTGTCATACTATAATTTAACATAATGTGTTACATTATATTTGATGTAACTGAGCAATTGAGACTTCGATTTGATATACTGAAATGCATAGCAGCCCGACTTTATAAGGTAATGCTAGTTGTATTTTATACGTTAGGTTAATGTTTTCTAAATGAGTGCTAGACATATAAACCATATCATATATTTTTTATTTATAGAAAAACAAAAGACTATGAAACATGAAACTTGATTAAATTGGTAACTTCTAACAAGACAAGTGTCTTGAACAATGATTAAGTTAATTAATTTCAATTTGAAATCGATACGAAAACATCACCAGTTTTAAAGATGTAACCTTCAACAGAGCTCAAGCTTAGAGCATTCTTGTAATTTTGTGATCTATCTTTGTTGCTATAATTAATATCAATTCTTTGCCATTTCAGAAAAGAAAATAACTTACGAGGTACACAAAATAATGACATAAATGGGTTAAAATAAAGGTTTTTAATGTTCGGGTTGTACGGAGAGAGGGAGTTTTTAAAATCTTGTTTCTACCATCTAAGAATCCAAGATGTTTATATACAAAGGTTCGAAAATAAGACATTTTATGAGGACATCAATGCAATTTACTAATGATTATTTTGGTTTACAAAAATATCTACATATTTGGTATTTTGTCCATTAATACTTTGAAGAAAACATAAGATAAATTGTGACAAAAAATAAAATCCCCCAAATCTCCATATCACATTGTTTTATGTCTAGGTTCATTATATTATTGGTTTGTATACTTCCAATTTGTCATTTAGATAATTTGTTTCATTATATCGGTATATACATACATATTGCAAATGCAAAATGAAAACCACTAATCACACAGAAATAGAATTAAGATAGGGAATTAGATCTTAATCCCTTATCATTCTCTAACCATTTAAAATGAAACGGAATAACCACTCAAACCTAAATCATCATGAGCCTCCCCTCCAATGATAATGTTATGAAATATCAAAGCTGTTGAATCGTAAAGTATGTGACATTCATACAAAATATACTAAGATCAAGTATCGTCGAACCATTGATTTGACAAGGAGTATGATTATCCACGGCAATAGATTGTGCAGGGCCAGACCAAAGATTTTGGATGTTTTGTATATACACTTCATACATATATGAAAACTAAATTATTGCACTCTAATAATTTTATATGTTATTAACCGGAATTAAACATTATATATGTATATAATATAAAAAGTTGTCTACGAAATTTGTGTCATTTACGTCCATTCGTATTACACTTTATAGGACAAGCCCTACGATCAAGTTACACCCAACTCTGATATAAATTTAGTATTTTATATAAAAGTTGTAAGATTCTCTTTATTGCGGCATGAAACTTTGGGTCTATTACCCAATGTTTCCTTGAAAACAATCTATAATTACTTGGATAAGCTAAAACAAATGGCTTATAATTTCAATATTAACACTTGCCAATTTTTGTTGGCATTGTTCCTAAGCCAAATTTTTGGCCCGATCATAAACTACTTCTAAGCCAAGTTCTTGGTCATATCGGGTCGAAAGAAAATATTATTATTATTATTTTATATTCTTTTTGATCAAAAAAAAAATTGTTATTTTTTTCTAATGGATATTTCAGTTGATTTTTAGTTTAAAATAGTATTTTATTTAACAAACAATATCGATATTTTATTTTAGTTACGCTTTAGATAAGTTTATTCTTTTCTATTTTTTCCTTTTTACTTTAAAAGAAGAGAGAATGTCATAAATCGTCCTTGTGGTTAGGCTGTTTTTCACATATCGTCCTTTCCGAGAAAACTTAGCACAAAGTGTCCTTTTGTTTTTTGAATTTATCATTTATCGTCCTTCCGTCCAAATCCGTTAAAAATGTGCCGTTAAATGGTCCCACGTGACAGACACATGAGGGTAAATAAGTAATTAACCTCTTAAGGACGATTTATGATAAATCCTTACTATTAAAAGTAACCTTATCCTGTCCAACTCTTCTCTCAAGCATTTCATCAAACAGCTTACGCGCACCGGCAATCCTCTTTTCCTTACACAACCCACCAATCAAAACATTATAAACAAACTTCCCAACACTCATTTCACCGTTATTCTTCATGAAATCCATTATTTCCAAACCCAGTTTCGTATCATGAGCTAGTATCGATCCAAAAAATTGAAAAATTCAACTCAATTGTTATACGTTTAATAAAATTGAGCTGGAATTCGATCTCATGAGCTACGAAAACGAGATAGAGTACCTTCAGCAGGATCAGTTCGAGCAGTTTGAGCGTTCGATTTCGGGAACATGAAGATGCTGATGATGCAGAAAATGAAGATGATGAGACTCGGTAACAGAATTGATGAACACGGCGGTGGTAGTAACGGTGTCAAAAACTTTGACCGGAAACTCATCGGAGCAAATATACAGAGAGAAAATGAATTGAAAAATGGCAGCTTAACCACAGATTGAACAACTTTTACATAAGTAAATGTATCAACACAGGTACCCGAATCAAGAACATGATGAAATAAGTCCAAGACTGTTGTGTATTGCCGTGAGGAGATTAGGGATTCGAGGAGGGAATTGAAGGAAGAAAGAGATGGGAAAATGGCATTTGATTTGATTATTGTTGGAGTAGTGATTGAATCTTTGTAAAATCATCATTATCATTATTGTTGTTGTTGTCAATGGAAGAGAATGATTTAGGTGAGCTACCGGTTTTATCTCTGGCGGTTAAGATGAAGTGAGTTTATGAGAAGAAAAAAGAGAGAAAAAAACTTAGCACAAATTAGGGTTCATGGTTCAAGGAGAAAGGAGAAATTGGGGGAAATGAAGAAGAAGGTGCCAAATTACTCATTTACCCTCGTGTGCCAGGCACATGGGCCACTTAACGGATTAAATTAACAGGATTTTGACGGAAGGATCACAGACGATAATTTTAAAAAACAAAAGGATGATCTGTGCTAACTTTTCTTCGAAAGAACGATACGTGAAAAACAGCCTAACCACAAGGACGATTTGTGACATTCTCTCTTAAAAGAAACTTCTACCACAACGTAGGCACTAACCAGCCGTTTATAAAAAAATGGAGCATCATAGTGACCAAAGTAACAGTGAAATGGAGTGGGACGGTGGGGCCTCATATTATCCCTCCTATTAAAACTCAACAAAACCTATGGAATTGTGCAGTATATTATTATAATAATAAGAATATTTTGTCTTTAAATACAATTATTTTCATTTTGTTTACAAAACAGATTGTTGCTGGAGTGGTTAGGCACTGCTTCTCTTACCCTGGTGACCAGGGTTCGAATCCTGGCAAGGCATATTTTCATTCCATTTTTTTTACTGATTAATTTGCTGGGTTTTTTGGTTTGGGCTTAGGGGTTTGGGCTTTCATTTTGTTTTTCTTTTTTTTTATAAATATTAGTATTTATATTTTGCGAATCAAATAATCTCGTCAACATGAAAAATATACTTTGCGAATCAAATAATCCCGTCAACACGATCACAGATTTCGTTTCGCCCCGGACTCGTGCAACGCACGAGTCCCCTCTAGTTACACATTAATACGTGTATTGAAATTGACTATCATATACTATTGGGACCCAGGAATATACGTTCTTATCTATCATAATCATATTTTATAATAAAACCCCCCAATAATGCTAAAATTAACATCCATCCTTTACTTTTAAGTTTAAAGATGAAGTCATGAAACCTTTTTTCTTTTTAGAGTCAATGCTTACATCTTAAATAATATAAACTAAATTATTAATCAAGCTAAAATTTCTCCTCAAGAGCTGGTTTGATATCATTTCATAGTTGAATCGAAGGAGACGTTATATTACAACTTTACGAGTGGCGATGCTAAATAAACCTTTTAAAGGTTTATAAAGATTTTAGATAATGAATTGCAACGGTTTTAAAAACCGCCTACAAGTTTTTTGATAACATTTTGAGTCACTTTCAAGTGTTTACATTTAGGGAAACTAGTAACGAATCGGGTAATTAAAGATACTAGTTATAGCTTCAATTCATGTTGAAGATATTCGACCCACATTTAGTAATCCTACTATCTCAGATTTCCTTGAACTCAACCTAACTCGCCAGCGAAAAATAAGCCAAATTCCAAGAAAAACAATATTCACTGATAAAATATTATGTTTAGATGGATACATTTTACTCGTAGTTTTTTTTATACATTATAGATACAGAGAATAGAAATGAATAATAGGGTAAGCTTTTAAATGAAAACCAAGTATATGCATGTGAAATAAAAACTTCATGTTGATATGTCACATGGAAATGCAGCGAAACATTTAATTTATTAACAACAAAATATATATATATATATATATATATATATATATATATATATATATATATATATATATATATATATATATAGATTGGGGTTCAAATGAGATCCCTAATTTTCTAGAGATCTAGGGATACACTTTTTAACCAACAATTTTTCCTTATATTTTTGTTTTTTTTTTTTTTGCTTTTTTTCTAATTTTTTTTTTCTTTTTTCTTTTACCTTTTTATTTACTTTTTTTTTTTTTTTTTCTTCCGAAAATCACATTTGATTTTCAATCTTACTTTTAAAAATCGCATGTGATTTTCAATCTACAAGTCTTTTATGGGTAAAATCACATGTGATTTTTAACTTACAAACTATTTTGCTTATAAAATCACATGTGATTTTCGAGAAACAAATATTTCAAGTGTGACTTTAAAATTTATAAATTTTGGTTTTTGAAAATCACATGTGATTTTCCAAAAAAAAAAAAAAATTCATGTGTGAATTTTAAAATTTATAAATTTTGGTTTTTGAAAATCATATGTAATTTCAATTTTTTACAAAAAAATCACATTTGATTTTGAAAAAAAAAAGTTAAGTAAAACATAGCAAAAAGAAAAAAGAAAAAAAAAAAAAAAGTTTAAGGGGAAAATGTGTGGCTAAAAAGTGGATCATTGGATCCCTAGCAAATTGAGGATCTCATTTGAACCTCACCATATATATATATATATATATATATATATATATATATATATATATATATATATATATATATATATATATATATATATATATATATATATATATATATATATATATATAGTTGGTTTCATTTAAGAACCATGTAAATATTTAGGAACCATTAGAAACCAATATTCAGCAGTGTATATATATGATATTCACCAGTGTATATTTAATATGATATTCACCAGTGTATATACATATAATATTCACCAGTGTATATACATATAATATTCACCAGTGTATATATATATATATACATATGCTTTATATACACTGGTGAATATCATATATATACGCTGGTGAATATTGGTTCTTAATGGTTTCTAAATATTTAGTGGTTCCTAAATGAACCCACCTATATATATATATATATATATATATATATATATATATATATATATATATATATATATATATATATATATATATATTGGGGTTCAAATGGAATCCCTAATTTTCTAGAGATCTATGGATCCACTTTTTAACCACCCATTTTTCCGTATATCTTTGTTTTTTTTTTTTTTTTTCTAATTTTTTTTTTACTTTTTTTACCTTTTTATTTACTTTTTTTTTTTCTTCCGAAAATCACATTTGATTTTCAATCTTACTTTTAAAAATCACATGTGATTTTCAATCTACAAATCTTTTATGGGTAAAATCACATGTAATTTTTAACCTACAAACTATTGTGCTTATAAAATCAAATGTGATTTTCGAGAAACAAATATTTCAAGTGTGACTTTAAAATTTATAAATTTTGGTTTTTGAAAATCACATGTGATTTTCCAAAAAAAAAAAAAAAATTCACGTGTGATTTTAAAATTTTGGTTTTTGAAAATCATATGTAATTTTAATTTTTTACAAAAAAATCAAATGTGATTTTGAAAAAAAAAAAAAGATAGTAAAACATAGCAAAAAAAAAAAAGAAAAAAAAAAGTATTAAGAGAAAAATGTGTGGCTGAAAAGTGGATCCCTAAATCTCTAGCAAATTGAGGATCTAATCTGAACCTCACCATATATATATATATATATATATATATATATATATATATATATATATATATATATATATATATATATATATATATATCATGTAGGAATATTTTATTGTTTAAAAAATCGGATTATTAGTTGAGAATTTGTTACTTTTTGAAATGATTAGTGTAAAATTCTTTCTAAAGGAAAATAATGTAGTAGGCAAGCTATAAGACATAATTAAAAAGACTTTTAAGAAATTTATATTAAAGTTATTAAATTTTACAATAAATTAATCATGCGACCAAGTATATTGTAACAACAAATCATTCTAATCAAATAAATAATTGTTATTTCGAAATTTTATGATTTTAAAATGATATTGCAAGCCATGTTGGAATCACAAAACAAATTCATATCATTATCAAGTGATGTAAATAAGTGTTCCAAAAGTACTGAAAATAGGAATACATCAACATCGTGTATATAAAAAAATAAAAATAAAAATATCGACTAATTACGCTCTCATTATTTCCATTTTATTTATTAGTTACCGCTAGCCTAAAAGCTCTTTACTACATCATGTAAAATAATTATAAAAAATTATATAATGGTAATTTTTAGTTATAATTTGAATGTAATATTACGAAATTGATAATATCAAAGTGAAGTTTATAACACCAAAAAAACAAAGGCTGATCTTAATAATAATATTAATAATAAAACTAAAACTTTTAAAAAATATATATATTCGATCTATGCTATATATTTTTTTTCTTCACAAGAAAAAAATATTTTAGAGTTTTTATTTTTAATTTAAGAATTTCGGCCTACGATAGGCCCATTTATAGATTTGAGCAAATGAAAACCCACATAGACGGAGCCTACTAATAATCTTTCTTACAAATAGGAAAATTATCAAAATACCAATTATTCATTGTGGTATTTTTCAAACTGTTAAATATTATATGTTTCACAAAATGTTTCAAGGTTGGTATTACGAACTTTGGGAATTATGAGACCCCCAAAACTTGTCAAAAAATCAATTTTTTTTAAACCCTGTCAAATACGAGAAAAATGACGTCATCATTCGCATAATAAAAAATGCGACGTCATTCATGTTCGCATGGTGATAGCTATAACGTCATTAAATTATGAAGAAGTTTATTAGCGTGAACTATTTTGGATGTCATATCTTATCTTAATCTTAATATATAATAAAATATAGCCCTAAAATACCACTTGGGTAAGTAATAACAATAAGATAGGTTTGTAATTTTAATTTCGACCATTAGATCATTTTGATGATTTTATCAATAATAATTTTTGTTTTATCTCTTTTACTTTAAATAATTTAACTCTTATATTTATACTAATAACGAAATGAAACTAATTAACCTTTCTACTTTAATTAATCTAACAATTGTATTTTAAATTAATATCTGAAAAATACAAAACATAATTTTCACTTCATACAAATCTTAATATATAATAAAAGAAAGACCTAAAATGTCACTTGGGTAAGTAATAACCATTAGATGGGTTTGTAATTTTACTTTACGATCATTAGATCATTTTGATGATGTTATTAATAATAATTTTTGTTTTAAACTTTTTACTTTAATAATTTAACCATTATATTTATACTAATAACGAAATAGAACTAATTAACCTTTCTACTTTAATTAATCTAAAAATTGTACTTTAAATTAATATCTGAAAAATATAAAACATATTTTTCTCTTCATACAAATAAAAATTATTGGTATAAAAAGAAAATAAATTTATTTTACGACTATTTTGTATAAACGAAAAACTTATCTTATGAAAAAAAAATTATGTTTTTTTTTCTTCTTCCTATTTACTTAATATGTTTAGTTTTTTATATATTATAATTATTTTATTTTTAATAAGATTTTTCATGAATTACGTATTAAATGTTTTCTTTAACTTCACATTTGTTAATCTAATTATTTTATGTACATGAATAATAGCGTTCTATTAACCTTTTTATATACATTATTTGCTCTTTGTTAGCATTATATTTTGTTCGCGTATTACAAAGACCAATAAACTAGTTATATTATAAAACTCACTCTAAATAAGAGCTTTATCAATAAACTCTTTTCACTTTTTATAATTATAAGACATCCAATTACATTTATATCTTGCAAGTAGATGCTTCTAGATATAGTCTCTAAATTTCATCTCCAACACAATAATTGAGAAGGTTTTTTTTGCATATGACTAACGAATAAATACAAGTTTTATGTCGTTGTGCATGTTGATGTCGTTTTAAACATTTTATGTATAGTTATTTGGTTTCTGCAAAATGATGATGGGAAATTAGTAAAACATGTCGGAGAAAGGGATTTTCGTATTGAGAGTGTTCGATTATTATTTTTTTTAACGTATTTCGACATTCTACTACCTCGTGTGTCACGAAATTAAAATTAGTATAAGATAAGAATTCATTTTATTTTTGGCAATTCGAAATCAAACTATAAATGTCAGAAGATTGGTGTAATCCAGTGTGTTTTAACAAAACCAGTTTACGTCCCAAATAAACTACACACATACTGTAGTTATGATCTAATACTCCAACTAGTGCGAGAGGAGAAATTGCGAAAATTCGAAACTAGATACACTACAAGAAAAATGGGTTTTTGGGACCCTTTCTTTGGGACGCTTTAAAGATAATGTCCCGATAAAATATCTAATAGGACGGGTTAGTTTTTATGTCCTTTTATGATTGAACATAATAGAACAATTAAAATGTAGGTCCTAAAATCAAGTTTATATGACACTTATTTTTTAGAGTCTTATTATGGTGTAACCTAAAATGACACATTAGACACACGTCCTATTATATTAGGTTTTATAGGATGTTTATTAGTTATGGTCTTATCATAATCAAACATAATAGGACACTTGACAAATAAGTCATATTATATTATGTTTTATAAAACGATTATTCACAGGGGTTTTATTATGAAATAATATATAGGACACTTGACAAATAAGTCATATTATATTATGTTTTATAAAACGCTTATTCACAAGGGTTTTATTATGAAATAATATATAGGACACTTGACAAATAAGTCATATTATATTATGTTTTATAAAACGCTTATCCACAAGGGTTTTATTATGAAACTAGCTTAATACCCGCGATAGCACGAAAAAAATATATGAAAAATAATGATACAGAAACATTAAAATGTTTTATAAAAAAATATATGAAAAATAATAACATTAATTAGTAAACTTTCATACTATCAACTAGTACAATAAACCGCTCAATTAGAGGTGGCAAGATGGGTGGGTTGGGAATGGGTCAACACGAGTTTGGGTTGAAAAGGTATTTTTTTATTACATGTTGAAACGGGTCGGCTCAGGCCTAGCAGCAAACATTTTTTGTGTGTGTCTATTTCATCAATATTGAGTGCATTAATTCATGAATAACGATTTAGGAAGTTGTATACTTATTTGCCTTAAAAATAGAATTTGGTCAACTTTTAACCAATTTTTGACCCGTTCCCCTTTTAGTTAAACCTAAGATTAAATACAACCTGAATCGATCTATTTAGACTTTTTTTTTTATCACTTTGTAAAGTATTGAAATCTTTAAATATGATTAAGAAAGGAATATTATTACAATAGTAGTATGAATATATGAATAAACATTTTGATGACTATGATCATTGGACTACAAAACTTGTTTTCACATGAAATTTTGTTAGACTATATTGTTCACAGTGACCAACTACAAAACTTGTTTTCACATGAAATGTTTCAGTTTCCATAAATCACTTTAGTTTCACAAAACAAAAGAAGCCTAAAACGCACATTAAACCATATTTGTGACCTCGCAGCTGCTGGAAAATGAGTAAACCAGCTGCGGGAGAAGGCAAAAGCATAGTTTAATATACTCTATATAACTAGTTTTATTGGTTTATTTTTAGGAGAAGGAAAAATGCGTAAACCATCTGCGGGAAATCACGATGACTACAAATTAAAGGACACAAAGCCACAGTCAGGGGCAGACTGTAGCTTAAAAAAGTCAGGGGCTTAAAACAACACAAAATCAACAGAAATGAAATCAATCAAGCTGAAAACAACATAAATGAAACCAATCAAGCTTAAAACAACACAAAATCAAGCATGCCTAAACATCACAAGTCAGGGGCTGTAGCTTAAAAAAAAAAATTATTGAACGGATTACGCATACAAATAAAACAGAGCATTAAACTCCAATTAAACACACCAATTAAACATCAAACTCATGCTTTTATATATATATATATATATATATATATATATATATATATATATATATATATATATATATATATAGATATAGATAATCTGATAGGATATTTGATATTATATAAAACTTTATAAGGCACTTGTTTATTGGGTTTTATTATGATGAATTTTTACATTTGATATAACAATTACATTACATTAAAGTTTATAAAACAACTATTTGTTAATTTCTTATCTTATCGTTATTATTATTTTAGTTATGAGTAAGGGTAGATTTTGCTTATGTATCAAAATCATAAATTTATCCAATTAAACCCAACTAAAACCCTAATGTAAAAGGAGTCAAAAGAAGCAACAAAGATAACAATCACAACTGAGGTTTTCTCTTTCAATGTTTCGCATTTCAAATCGGAAAAATACAGAGGTAAGATATTGGTTAATAATATGAATCGAGTGACAGTAACCCTTATTTTTTCATTTAAATGATGTGTCATACTTATCTTCTTTCATGTTATATCAATCCATAGGTTTTTGTTGAGCTTATTTTGTCATTTAAATGACAGTATCACTTATTTTGTCATGTAAATGAATCCAGTGACTCTAACCCTTATTCACCCATATTCATGATGATTGCATTACCATGTCAAAGGTGTTATATAATCGGTCAATTGGCCTTAAAATTAGGGGTGTCAAAGAAAACCCGACTCCAACCCGATTTAAGCTTATTAGGGTTGGGTTAGTCGGGTATATAGTTCAAGATCGTTTTATTCAGGCTAATTAGATTTACCCAAAAGTTAATTAAGGTCGGCTTGGGGTTTTTTATGCATTCTTATTCGGGTCTGGGTCAATCCGCATTAATCGTTTTTATATTACATACTTTTAGTCCATTTGATAATAACACCAATATTGTTCCATTAATGATTGATAATTTTTAGAAATTGAAATGTTAGGGGTCTTTATGCTGCTCTTTCTACTAGAAAATGAAGATTTCCAAAGGTTATTGCATTACGTAATTGCTATTATGAGATAATAATTATTTTATTTTTTGACACGAATGTAATTCACTAATTTTGAAAAAGCTACATGTTGAAAAATGAGCTCAATGAGCTCACAGGGGGAGTTCCCATACAATATCCTTCCTTCAACACAATCTCCGTGTGTCTGCGAGAAAAAAAAATTGGTAGTTATAATACTGTTAAACTCTTCAAGAAAACTAGTACCTACATTTAATTTCATTATAAGAGCATTCATCTCTACTGCAATGGCTGAAACTGAGGTGGCAGAAAGCAGGGGATCTTTCGTTAATAAAGATCAAAATGTTCGAGTACTATGTGATCATCAAACTACTGATGAGATTAGTTTTCAAGAAACTGATCAGGAATTTGTATATGGGGATGGTCAATTCGGATACGGGTTCCCTGTTCTTGAAATAAAAGGTAGGATTTTTAGTATGAAAAAGAGTAAAAAAGTGTCAGAATGACGAAAGGTGGGAATCTTTAGAGAAAGATGTTGATAGTTATGTGAAGTATAAGCTTTTATTTGATCAAAAGAACAGTAATCAGATTGGGTTTCAAGTAGAACTTGGAAAACCGAATCTTGGTTCTTCACCAAAGCTTTCACCAAGAGGTTACAAGGGCTTTTTTAGACAATTAAGCCGAACACGAAGGATTAGAGTTCTGTTATTAGTGTCTTTTTCAAAGAGAAAACGGGTAGTTACGGATTTAAGTAACGAGGAGGAAAATGTAGCAATGAAAGATGATGGGAATGCGTGTTTTAATAGGATCTGTCTTACGTATTCAAGTGAAAAGGATGAAAGATTCTTCGGGTTTGGAGAACAGTTCTCACACACCAAAACAATGGTAACATATAAAAGGGTGCGGGTTTGTCTAAAGTGTTAGTTTCGCCCTATAAACTGAAGTTCGAAGTTCATACCTTAGTTTTGTGATTTGTTAACTTGTACCGATTGTAAGCTGCAATGGCCGTTCAACCAGTTTGATGGATTTTGAACTGAAAATAAGCACTCATAAGTAGATGGGTAGTTAGGACGAATACATGTAGGGTATGATTGACGTAACTAGCTGGAGCTTAAGTTGAAACTTGAGCTTGAGTCGAAGCTTGAGCTTGAGTCGAAGCTTGAGCTTTTGGTTGGAGCTACAACTTACATATAAAAATGATAAACATGTTCGATAAATTAGTTGGAGCTAGAGCATATAGATATCAGAAGAAAAGAATAAATAAAAGGCATGTAAAAGTGCATATTTTAATTAATTTGAAGGGCATATATATGTATAATTTATCATAAACACAAGGCATTTCATAAGCTATTTTAAATAGCTTATTATTCTCCGACTTATGTGTCTGTCAAATTGGTAGAGCTTATATAAATAATAAGGTTAAGCATATTAGCTTTCATAAGTGTGTACATCAAACAAGCCCATAGTACAACACCATAAAGCTATCATTATATTAATACCCATCTTGTATAACCTCTCCATCATCAATGAAATGATCACGAGGATATATAGTTAGGTCGTGGACATCTTAATAACTAACTGACCCATACTTTCTAAATAACCTGAACAGAAAAACCTTTTCATTTACCCAATTAAACTATCCACATGGATCCATCCCGAACCAATTCAACGTGTTTATCTATGCACGTTCGAACATGAGACCTCTTACGAGATAACATGATTTATACTATTTTAGTTTTATCTTTTAATGTACATAAATTAGATGATGACTACAATACATATAATTTATATTCAATTTTTACTTTTTACCTTTTAGTTTTTATTTATTTAAGGGAGTGTGCAAATTTTGATGTGCGTTATGCGTATTACATATTTGGTGTGTGGATGAAAAATGGGTCATATTGTCTTTTTCAAACCTAAGAACGCATTTTTTTTAACGTAGAGTTGGTGCTTATATTTCGTTTACTTAGGGGGTGTTTGTGTCGGCTTATATAACCGGCTTATGAGCTTATGTAATTTTTCATAAGCTCATAAGCCAAATTTTTTTCCAGCTTATAAGCTTATCAAGTTGAGCTTATGAATTTAAATAAGCCATAAGCTCAGCTTCATAAGCTCATAAGCCGAAAAAAATGAGCTTATGAGCTTATGAAAAATTACATAAGCTCATAAGCCCGTTAAATAAGTCGAAACAAACACCCCCTAATTAAATGCAATATGCAAAACATAAAATATTTAATCCCTAACACTAACTAATGTGCGAATAATTAAATCGAATCAAATGTTATTAATAATCAAAAATTTTATTTATAAAACGTTATAAATATTTATAAATTTGTGTGATTGTTAACTTTTGTTAAACCTTTTATTTTTATCTTAATATATATATATATATATATACCCATATTATTTATTAAATTCACATTCCCCTAAATTGAGTTTTCAAAAGCCGCCAAAATTAGTGATAACCTGCCATTTCCTAAATTGATTTTGGCGCTACGAAATCAAAGGAACCCACGTTCGTCATACAAGCACAAGGGTCAGTTTTGTTGATAATTCTTGATATGGTCCCTGTTTCTAAATGTTCAAGATCCATTTTAAAATTGAAGTTAAGGTTTTGCTTTGCCTATAAAATTGAAGGTACAACAATTACTTTACTTTTGTTTTAGATAGATGGTATAAGCTTGTAAACTTCGTAATATATGTGTCAATTATGAAGCTACAACAATCATGTACTGTTTAGATATAGATAGATGGTGGTTTACAGGAACATATATAGATAAGATTTTAATTTTTTTTTCTTTTCTTTTTGTGTTTCTTAGGTATGAAACTCCACAATATGTTTCAACATATTATTTGCAATAAATTTATATGATGATGCTGAATTTCGAACATTATGAAGTACTAACACTATTTCTAAATACTTGTCTTGAATTTGGATCAGACGAAGTAACCATTGCTATTTGATACTCTAAGTCAGACGGTTTCTTGTAGTGTTTTTATTAAGATTACTTGAAGGAAGATATTATTGAAAGTTATAGATGTTTGTATATGGGTTAATTTAAGCTATGCTATTCTCTCAAATGGGTCATATATATTCAGATATATATTTCGGTTCTTGTATATTTTTATAAGTAAATTATTTGTTTTTCTTTAGAGTTTCATATTATTTTTTCTAAATTTTTGTTATTTTCTCTTTTCTAATAACTTATCACTTTGTTAAAGGATGGATAATGAAAAGAGAATCAGATCTAGAACTAATACGAGAAATGTCAGCCAACAGCTTGAAGAACTTGAAGAAGATGAAATTGATTTAGGCTCCAACCATTCTAACACCGGTTTGTGTTTATATATATATATATATATATATATATATATATATATATATATATATATATATATATATATATATATATATATATATGTTGCATATTTAATGGGTTTATTTAAGTTATTACTCCTTTTGAATATATATATTTCTTGCGAAGTGTTTAATATTTTTTAGTTACAGGAAACACAAACAAACGAGTTAGAGGGCCAACACGTATGCCAAAAGTTTGGGCCCAAACTGAAGAGGAACGTATAAGTGTTGTATTTAATGAATACGGACAACCGGTTGACGAGGAAACAACAAGTCAGTTGACCCATTTCATGGGATCCCTTTCAAGGAGTGGAAAGTTTTGTCCGCTTCATAAACCGTGGAACAAGGTTGCCAAGTCTAAGAAACAAAACTTGCTAGAATTCTTAAAGGTATGTTAAAATTAAATCAATATTTAAATGACATAAATTATATTTGTCTGATGTAATTATATATGTTCTTTTTCTAGGGAAAATTTGATCTACCCCCTGGAACTGATGATTGGATCCTGAAATCATTTGGCAAAAAAGTCCGAAATTGGAGGGCTAGAGTCAAAAAGGAATGCTATGATCCGTCTTTACCATTTCAAGAACAGATAAATTCTAAGCCAGAACGAGTGCACAAAAAACATTGGAGGAAACTCGTGAGGTCTTGGAATAAAGAAAAATCTAAGGTCCGGAAAAGTTAAGATATTATGTTATTTCATATCTTATTTTTCTTAATGATATTATGTTTTTTCATATCTTATTTTGTCACAAATAAACGTTTTTGGTGCAATGATGGGTGCTTGCAAGATTCATGGGTATATTATTAGGTCGGGGTTTGAATATCATGGAAATGTTTTGGCTGCGTTAGTTGATATGTATCTGAAATGCGGGTCGTTGAGAACAGGATGTGTTATTTTCGACAAGATGAGAAGTAAAAATGTGGTATCGTGGAATATAATGCTCCCATGTGGGGAGTGAACTATACCCCTAATTTCAGCGTATAGCGCTGTAATCGAACCAGGAAGCCAACCGTCCTGCACCAAGGCGATATGCACAGAGTAATGATTATGAAAAAGTGATTACTCTTTTTGATAAAATGTTGGATAATGGAATTAAACCAACTGGTGTGACTATTATGGCAGCTCTTCATGCTTGTGCAGATTCGGGTAATCTTGTGAAAGGGAAATTTATACATCGGTTGGTTAACGAACTAGAACTAGATAGTGATGTTTCAGTTATGAACTCTTTGATCGCTATGTATTGCAAGTGTAAACGGGTCGATATTGCAGATGAAATATTCAAAAAGTTGAATGGAAAAACTCTCGTCTCGTGGAATGCTATGATACTCAGATACGCACAAAATAGTCGTGCAATTGATGCTTTGAATCATTTTCGTTTGATGAAACTGCAAAATATCCAACCTGATTCGTTCACCATGGTGAGCATTATTGCAGCTGTTACAGAGTTATCAACTTTACGTCAAGCAAAGTGGATCCATGGATTTCTCACGAGAACTTGTTTGGATAAAAAGGTCTTTGTGAAAACAGCTCCTGTGGACATGTATGCTAAATGTGGAGCCATTAAAACTGCTCGAAAGCTATTTAATTTGATGAAAGAAAGACACGTAACAACATGTAATGCTATGATTGACGGGTACGAGACACATGGATACGTTACAGAAGCTATAAAACTGTTCAACAAAATGGAACAAGGAGATATAAAGCCGAATAATGTGACATTTCTATGTATTATCTTAGCTTGTAGTCATTCAGGTTTCGTAATTTTCATTTTCTTTCCATTATGAAGGACGAATATAAAATTGAGCCTACAATGGATCACTACGGAGCCATGGTAGACTTGCTTGGGAGATCAGGTAGGCTACTTGAGGCTTGGGATTTTATTCAAAAAATGCCCATTGAACCACAAATAAACGTTTTTGGTGCAATACATATGTAGAATGGAGTTTGTTCGTGTGGAGATTACTGGTAACTCTGGTTTTTTGCATGAACAGAAGATTCAGACTTGCTTAATACGGCTGTAGAAATTGTACACATGGCTACATTTAGTCTTTACATTTACATCGATAAGCTATATATAAATATCATGTCCTCTTTCTCAACCACAACTCCATCCTCTATCATTTTACGACTTGGTTCCTTCATTAGTTCTAAGATATTATGTTATTTAATATATTATTTTGTCACTTTCATTCCAGATAGTTAGTGAAAAGAACAAGGAAAATAGGGCAAAGAAGAAGATGGTGCCAATCACGGGAAAAAAAAGTTATGCTCGAGTTCGTGAAAAACTCAAGGTACTTGTATATTATTGTGAACTTTTCGATTCAATATATGTCTATATATTTAGAATATACATTATTGTTGAAACAGGAATCTGCAGCGGGAGTCGAACCAAGTCGAATGGAGTTGTTTTCTGCTTGTTTTTCTAAAGATGGCGATACGAAAACTGTGGAAGCTTTAAACGCAATGGTATGAACTATGCTTATATAATCAGATTTTTCTTTTATATTTATGCTTATAAGTATTATGTTGATTTATAATCAGGCTTTTCTTTTAACAAATTAAGCCGTTTTTAAATTGTCATATAGTAAACATATTTAATCATTTGCATACAGGAAAAAATGGAAGAATTGCGTTCTCAACTTCCAGAGAGTTCAGTTGATAAGCCCGGACCCGATGATGTATTTTCTAAAGTTATGGGTGAAGATAAAAATGGTAGTGCAAGCATGTATGGGTTGGGTGTACGTTCTTGTGATGTTTGGGGTGTGATTCCAAGTCGTTCGGCTTCTCGTCGTGAGAACCTACAATGGAAGTCCAAATATGAAGAACTTAGTTGTGAAGTTGCTCGTTTAAATTCGGTGGTAATGGAGAAGCAAGGCTCGAGTGAAAATGCTTTTAATGATTCAAGTGACCCGTTTACTTCACCTGATCGTGTTGTAGCAAATTCATCTCAACGTTTACGGGTAGGTCAATCAAATTTATTTATGCACTTTTACGAGATTTATATGTACTTTTAGTGTTAATATGTGATTTGTGATGCTTGCTGATTTTTGATACTTGTTCGTATACATTTTAGGTTGGAGCAGAAGTTTATCTTAAAAATATTTTAAACTCGACGGAGAATGTAGCAAAAGGATGGATCAAGAGTTTAGATCCAAATGAGCTTGTTGGGGGCGAAGAGATTGGACCAGACTGGTGTGAGGTAAATGTTCAAATCCCTATCAAGAGAAATGAACGCTTGGTGAGACCGTATGGATTCATTGTCACAGTTGAAGACGCTGTTGGTGCAACTGTTGCTTGGCCTTGCCCTTTCATATCAGTATGTCATTCTTTTTAAACTTGTGATATGTGTATTGTTTCAGCAAGGTTTATTAAACATGGAATTTTATACTTATATATAAATTTTCCATTTCAGGTGGCACCAATGGATGCATGATGAAAGCAACGACTAGTTTGTTTCTAATTATTTTGGAATTACCTTGGTGCCTTAGGATGATACATGTGGCTTATTGACGTCTCATTTGTTTTTTGTTTTTATCAGTTGTAAATTACCTTGTAACTCTTCTAAGACCTTATTATGGTTTATGTTAATGGTTTATGTTATGAGACCTTATTAGGTTTGTGTTATGACTTAATCATGTTAAGAACTTTTGTATGAAAATGACATGGTTTGTGAACATTTATATATCGAAATTATAAATAATTTACGTTTGTGTTCAATTTGGGACAATTCTTAGGACCCTTTTAATCGTCCTAAAAGCAATGTAGAGAAATGTGTTACAACAAAAGACGTGTCCTATAATATAATATGTTAGGATGCTATCAATGTTATGTAATTGTTTTAATAAAACAAAATGTTGTGTTTCATTACATAGGAGACTTCTTATAAGGACATTAAATTTGGTCCTAAAAAATATATGATACACTTATCTATTATGACACTTTTTTTAGTCCTTATAAAACTATTAACGTAACATATGATTCATCCTATAAATATATTTCGTAGGACGTTAATATGTGTCTCATAACATAATAGTATTTTACAACATCAAAAGGCATCCTATTTAGCAATGTGTTAGGACACATTTTATGTTTTATAAAATATCTGATGGGACCTTAAATTTTGTTTCATAGTATTGGTGTTTATTAGGATGCCTAAAAGCGTCCTACAAGTTTATACAACGCCTTTATATGAGACACTCTTGGCACTGGTCCTATTAGATTAAAAGTCTCATAAAGTAACATTTTGGGACGATAACAAGCGTCCTAAAAGACCACTTTTGTTGTAGTGATAACTATAATATCACAAGTAAAGATATTATATTGATAGCGAATTCCGAAAGCAAGCTGAAAACATGTTTCATAAAGGAAGGGTAAAAAAAATGAAACAACCACAATCCATGCGATCTGAATTTTAAAAAATATAATTATAAATCGAAAAAACAATAAAATATAAAATAAAAATTGACGACAGCCTAATTCTAGTGGCGTGTGGTATTGCATCGGACCATCGTTGGTGATATTTGTTGGATTTTGTGCAGAACTGAATAAAGAGAGTTTTTAGATTAAGCGAGGTAGTAGTGCAGTCCTAAACGGTTAGTAGTGCAATGTATGATCTGTTAGTCAGGTCCTAAATGGTTAGTAGTGCAGTTGGTGAACATAGTCCGTGTGTGATTTGTGTCAAAGGTGTGGTTAACGACGACTTTATGGTAAGTGAATTGCCCAAATCCCTAATTATTCGTAACTTCTAAAACTATCTTGGACAAAAATTATATACCTCCTTGTGACTAGGGATGTTTATCCGCGACGACTTTGGACTACCTGCAACAGACCCTCGCCCTAAGATTAGTTATCTTGCAGAACGAGTCGGATACCTAGGTTAAAATAAAATAAAAATATAGTAAGTACTAATAATTAATGTAGAAAAAATCTATGTATATTATGAATAATAATTATTTGAAAGATTTATCTTGCTCTTAATTCTTTTGCTAGAAACATAAAAACTTTGTGAAATATCTATAAGTGAAATTCGTGGAATCCAAAGAAAATTATGGTCGAGGTGTTACTTTTGAAACAAGATCGATTCACAGAGATGTCTAGTCAATTGAAATCTATACAATATGTCCAAAACCTAATATTTAACATGATTAATCTAACTAGTTTGTACTTTTAGTTGGGTTGTAATTAACAAACTAATGAATTTTATAAAAAAAATTTTGTTATCGTTATACCGTTTAATATTTAATTTGTAATTAAATAATGGTAATGACTAGTTTAGAACCAAAGCGATATATAGTACATATGTAACAAGTAGTGCTGATGGAAGACATTATTGGTGTGGCCCTGAAGAACGAGTACATAGCATAAAGCTACTCAGAATTTGGTTTCTTTTGGCAAAGATCATGAAAATCTTCAGTAGGGCACCAAATGGTAATTACTAAAACACAATGCAAAAAATAACTTTTCTTTTCTTTTCACACATTTCCCCCCCTCTTTTCACATATTTCATTATGTTTTGAGCTACTACCCAACGCAGCAACTATGCGAAGATATTTCTTGAAAAGTTGTTGGTCGTTTGTGAATAGCATAAGCTTAAGATGGATAGATCGTTAAGCTGTAAGTAGATGAATCAAATTTAGAATAAACTAACTATAGAAGAAGAAATAACTCTAGTTATTGTTTGTTATAATGTAAACCCTAATAGTATAATGGTAATTAAGAAGAGTAAAATAACATTTGAAGATGCCTTGGAAAAGACATTGAAGACATACGAAAATGATAGGACCATTAAAAATTTGTTATTTCATATTTATAGACAGCTGTAACGCATAAATACTGAAGCAGTTGATGTCCGTTCAAAAAGATAAAATAACCCATGTGTTTTCAAAAAGCGTAAGGTTGTATCAGAAATATGATGATTATGTTATGATGTTACGTACCGAAACCTTTTAAATTACCATTCATTTCATATCATTAACGTCTTTATCATTAACTTCACTTTTTTCATGGTATGAAAAACTCTAAGAGCAAATATGTATTATAGAATGGCAATTATACAATAATCCCTAAATCTTAGAGAAACAAGCCCATTACTAGATTAAAATTTATGTAAAACCAGCCATCATATATAATAGGGTTTCTATTGATAAAAGTTAATAAATGACATCATTTTAGTTACTCATATGCACAACTGTATCGGTACGTACGTCATTATACTTTTCTTTTTATTTAAAGGAATAATAAAGAAAAGATTAAAAATTCAAAAATGTAACAAGTTGGCTGGAGTAAAAAATAAACAGCCATCACCATCATTTTGTACCATGGGAAGTCAATAATTTGACACAAAATAAAACCACAACCACAAGTTCTTCCTACCAATCAAATTCAGTGGATTCGACTGCAATTTCCATCACGAGATTTACATGTCTTTTGAATTTTCTCCATTTATTTACAGCATACATACGAGGCTATGTTCAACACGTTCAGACACATATAAAATGATTGTATTCCTTAATTAAGTTAATGTTGAGTTTGTAATTCTAAATATAGGGATGTTTATTTTTAGCATATAATTATTTTATGAGTGTCTAAACATGTTAATATAACTCCGATGACTATGTTTATCAAAACTCATAAGTTAATAATTTTTTATGAAAAAATATGGATTTTAAAGGATCCTAGACTAAACTATACTATGTTCTGCTTATAAATTAATAAGACAGATAAATCAATGAAGGACATGGAGTATTCAGATGAAGAAGTAAGATTATAATTATGACATTTCTTGATCCAAAAGGCGTCTAATTGGCCACGTATCGGTTTCCAGGCATTTTGGGCTGTTTGAAGAGGTTTTGTATCTATTTGTTGTCTTCTTTAGGGTTATGATGTTTGGGAGTAGTCTTGGTTTGTGGTTACGATACTTTTGTGTAAGGGTACGAGTACTGCCATCGTTTTGGTTTTGTTTGTATTTACTTCTTCTAATGTATTTTCTAACTGCTTGATAGTTTTTTTTTAATCTTCTTTGCTGTTCAATAAAAAAAGAATACAGTTCCCGTCACCGCTTAGAACATATGTGTGAGTATATATATATGCAGAGGTAAACACACACACACACACACACACACACACACACACACTCACACACATATTATAACACATCATTTTGTAAGAAATATTTTGTAAACCTTTTGTGTGTCTAGACTTTCTCATAAAGAAAAGAAAATTAGATTGGCTTAGAGGTGTTTTTTCAGATTTGTGTGTCGTATTTAAAAGTGTGAATTATTGTATAATATTTGCCGTATAAAAATAGAACAACTAATCTAATTATATTTATTGTATTTAGTAGGGATGTGCATGGTCCGGTTAGGCGTGGACCGTTCCATAACCATCAATTTCGGCTATACACAAACCATAAAAGTGGGTCCGTTAAGTAGAACGAATTTACATCGCTCCGTACAATATTATGATCGGTAATTAGATAAGAAAAGAAAAGGTCACAGATTTCATATCATCTGATACTCAAAGCAAACTTGATTTGATCCCTTTAAACTTTTTTATATATTCTCAATGTAATAAGCAGAGAAACATTTATTAAACATATAATAGGCAGATATGCAAAAAACTAAACAATCTCAAATAATTAACAATAAATTGGTATATATGTCCTATAATTATATAAATGTTAAAAACAAATGAATAACCTAAGATCTGACCTTTCAAAAATTCTGTAAACACCATTTAATAATAACATTGATCTAGCAAGAAAAACAAAATTAACAAATAGATCGGATATGATAAGAACATGATTAATCACAACATGATGTATATTAATTATGATGCTAATTAAAAACAAAGACTCATATGGAGATAATTAATTCTATCAAGATTACCTTATTCAATGAGATCCATCATAAACGTGACCGGCCCGTCGATTTTCGATGTAGTCGATTGATTTCCGATGCAGCATCATCAAGATTCTCATTACCCGGAAACTATTGATCGAGTTTTCCAATAACTAACGGCATGTGAATCTTGAAGATGCCGCATCAGAAAGCAATGACATGTAATGATAATAAGAACATAATCAGTGGTTTTGAAGATGTAATGCTGAGGTGGCAGCTTATGATTGGGTTATCAACATAAACCCTAGTTTTATGAGGAATGAAGAATTGAAGATGTGGGAATGAAGAAAGAGTTAGGGTTGGGGAAGAAGTTATATAGTGCAGAAGTGTTTGGAGTGTGGGCCCATATGATGTGGAATCCAATTTTATGTGACTCAAATTGTAGCTCATACTAAGATTCGACTTCTTTTTAAACATAAACATAATGACTCAAGTTCAATGATGTAATACTAATCTTAAAAAACGAGATATAAAAATTATAAGTTTGTGTAAATCATAAATTTTGTTGTGACTTTTTATAGCAAAAACTAAGTTTTGAAAAAATTCATAGAGATTAATGATACTCGACGTTTAATTGACTCCTAATCGTCAAATGAGTATTAGGGGAATTAAAGGCCTTTTTCTTTCGGGTGATATTAAAGGTTATTTACATTATAAGCCTTATTTAATTTGGTTTAATGGAATTTTATTTTAAATTGTTTCGTAAAAATTGTTTGTATATAAGCAAATACGAACAATATTTATGTATTATTGATATGTAAAAGTGATATATAAGTATGTTTGAAACATTTTTTTAGTAAAAATGATAAGTAACTAAATATAATTGATACAAGTATTTGGCGAAACAAGTAATCTTATATACGAAGGCATGCGTCTAGCACTATTGCGTTTTAACCCCTATTATCACGGAGCGCCTATGCCTTTTTAAACCAGACTATAAATATATCATGTTTTATGTTTAGAAGTTTATTGTATACATATGTTTATATCAAATGGTGTCTATTGTATTTATATAACTTTAAATAATAATATTATTGTTGTATTTATCTAACTAGTCAATAACTTGTAACCATGTGACCTTGACTTTAAAAGGCAATAAACGTTCCTTATAGATGAAGGTTAAAACGCAAACGTACTACGAGCACACCTTATGTGTTAGACTTTTTGTTTCACCAAATACTTGTATTGTCTTTATCAACCCTATATACCATTTATATTAGACATATGTTTTAAACATACTTATAAATCACTTCTATGTAACAAGAAACTTAATATTTATGTATTCGCTTAAATACAAAAGGTCAATTAAAAAGATGCGTTTGTATATACATATTGGAAAAAATTTAGATGTCTTGCTACTCAAATCATATATGATTTAATTATGATTTTATAATATAAATTTATAAAAATCATTATAAAAGAACCCGGGAAAAAATCGTCAAAAGTAGTAGCGGGTGACTGCTATATATAACTGAAAATAATATCAGTTGTAATGGTTAATCTATTCGTTTATAGATTACCGTTTTTGAAATAAGTAATTCTAAAATAAAAATAAATATAAATAAGTTTCTCAAATGAATACTTGTGATTGATTCTTATATATACAAATAAGATGACCAAAAACTAAGAGTAATATCTTTTTTATCTTTTTATAAATCCTATTAATGGATGTGTTAATTTTTATCAAATGTCATGAATGAAAACTTTAACAAGCACTAAATATAATGTGTTGATAACGACAATTTTATGGGCTCGATTTAAAAGTTTATTATATGCAAAATCTGGTTGTATATTTGTAATTAATTTGTAACTAGAGGGGACTCGGGCGTTGCACGAGTCCGAGGCGAAACAAAATCTGTGATCGTGTTGACGGGATTATTTGATTCGCAAAGTATATTTTTCATGTTGACGGGATTATTTGATTCGCAAAGTATAAATACTAATTAAAAAAAAAAAAAAAAAAAAATGAAAGTCCAACACAATGAAAGCCCAAACCAAGCAAAGCCCAAACCCAGCAAAGCAATCAGTACAAAAAAAAGTAAGGAAATGAGGGGCTTGCAAGATTCAAACACTGGTCTCCTAGCAATACAGGCAGCGCCTAAACCACTCCAACAACAATCTGTTTTGTAAACAAAATGAAAACAAAATTGTATTTAAAGACAATATTCTTATTATAATAATAATAAAATGTACAATTCCATAGGCATTGATGAGATTTAAACTTAAGATTAATTTCTTAATATTGTGTTGATGTTAATAACAAATTCTAGATTAACAAAATTCAATTAATTAATGTTGCATAAAAAATTACACGTGAATATGTGATAAATATAACGCTTTAAACTCTTGATCTATAAACACTTTTGGTGATCCAATCTACTCCTCTAATTGTGGCCGACAACCTTGTACCACTTTCATGTGTCTCTCTTGACCTCCTTTTATAAAGATATTATTTTACACTTGAGGTACCCATGTTTTGGGTTCGTTTTATAGTTATGGGGTGATATTAAATGTTTTTTATGAGTCAAATATAATTGGTCATTCATAGCCATCGAAATTAATAACTTTGATTTTGTCTCATATTAACTTTTAAGAAAAAACGTGAAGTACTTATATTAAAGAAAGTGTAAAATAAAAAAAATAAAAATTTATTGTGTTTTTTTATTGTTTTAATTTTTCTCAAATAATATATATAAACCTGATTTTTTTTATAGAAATTTTTAGTAATTAAACCAGTTATTCACCAATAAAAAACGGTTCAGTACATAATTTTAAAAAAATAAAAATTAAATACACATAATAAAGATTCTAAAAGCTAAATACACATAATAACAAAACCTAAAGTTTTTTACAGTTGCATTACTTGTTTTTAAACTTATAAATAATATAATCTTTTTACATATATTTTTTAGAAAGAGAAGAAGATCGTGATACAACTTTGCCCATGTGTAGACCATGTGAGATAGACCACAAAAACCAAAGAAAACCCTTATAATGTATATGAGTGTTAAACAGCGAGAAATGATTTACATGCGTATTTTACATGTCAATAATATACTTATCATATTCAAGTGTTGTACCAAATGAATTAAATGTTTATACACAAATTCTCTCTCCTTATTTTTAATGTATTTGATACAATATTTGAATGCATTAGATATAAGAGTAAAAATATAAAGTAGATATGTATAACATTTCTCATAAACATCAATATAATTGAAATCGAAGTTTGAAATAACTAGATTGTTGGATTTTAAGCTTACATTCTAAATGTTAAAGCCTGAACTTTAAAATATTAAAAAAAAAAAAAAAGAAGTTTTAGTCTTATTAGAAAATTTAGATAATAATAAAAAGATTTACAAAATTCGATTACTTTAAAACAAAAACCGTATTGATTTATTAGACATGCTACAACCAAAAAATATAGTCAAATAATTATTTCTTAAGAAGAATAAGCTTAACTCACCGACAAACAATGTTTATTTAGGATATTCATCTTTATCTACCAGTCATCAAGCGACTATTAGAGAATAAGATGGCCCGAGCCCGATTTACGCTTTTTTTCTTTTTTTTCTGATTCCGAATTAAACATGATCGGTTTCTGGTTCAAGTCCTTCGACATTATCGCAACGTCTGCAGCGTCGCCGCAAGCTAAGAGTCATTCAAAATATCTTGGTTATTATCTTTTATTTATTTTGATAACTATAGTTTTGTTTTACAGTTCGAGCTTTCGCGATTTCGCCGCTCGAACTGCGGGGGAGTATTAGAGAATAAGATGGTCCGGGCCCGATTGTGGGTTAGGGTCCATTAAGATTTTATGTTAGTTTATAAATAATTGCTTTGTAATTTGTTTGCCATCATCAATAATATAACGGTTTCCATTTTTCAATAGCGACATGTTCATGTGCATACACATAAATGACTCGTTTTCCTTGGTTTTTACTAATACAATGTCATTTGATAAAACCGTGATTATTGGAGTCTTGAAAGTGTCATGTTAGACCTAAGACCTTTTATTTATAACCATTTATTATGTTATCGAGACGTGTTTCTATTCGATGAATCTATTTGACGAAGAAGACCACTAGTAGATAGAATAATGTTGATCAAGCTAATCCCTTTGTTTAATCCCAGGCTAATAATGCAATTTAGAGTGGTTTTGGAATTTTTAATTTTGTAGTTTTAAGATTAGGGAAGTACTTTAGTCAAAGTGAAGCTTGATGTAGTTATAGTAATCAACTAATCATGCTAGAGTGACTTGTACTTTATACATTGTTGTTTGTACATTGTTCTGGTTTTGTGTATTTTGGCTTTGGATAAAAGCCAAATTAAAACCATGGGCGGATTAAGCATATTTAATCACTAATCTCATGTGAACATCCTATCTTTAAGATAATCATTTATTCTGTCATCTTTCATTATTTTATATATTTCTGATTAATTAAGGTTTCGATTAATAGGATCTTGTTTCTTTTATACCTTGGAAAAATATAATTATTAGAAAGAAAGATAAGAAACAAAGTTTGAGGAACGAGGAACAAATCAAACTTTGTCAATATTAATTCTATCTGGCTTCGACTTGTAGATAAAAAGCTAGATATGGTGTTAGTGTTTCGTCTCTACAAATACTTCGGGTGTTCAAAAAATCTAGAATCCCGAAAAATCGATATGTACGGCTTGATATGAATCGAAAAAACCTAAAACTCGCAAAACTTAATTGTTTTATAAAATGACAGTTACGGTTTTTGTTTAAAGTATTTGTGGTTACCCAACCGACCTTCAATTATGTTTATATATAAAAATATGTTTTTTTTAATATTAATAAACATCAATTTAAGTATTACTTTTCTAGAATTCTATTAAGTTTACAAAACACTTATTATATACATAAAATAAACTGTCATTAACCAATATATATCACCCTATAATCGTGATTATAAACGATAAGATACGGTTAGTCTTTTTAATTTGATTTATGTGTCAATATAGTGAAATAGTTGTAATGAACTTTATCATTTTAATATAATATAATATTATTACAAATTTATTATATATTTTATATAAAAAATTTTACAAATGAAAATATCAACTACCAGATCGAATTAAATCCTTTCAACCTATAATTTAAGTATATGTGACCTGAATGACGAGTAACCGTGTTGTTTAAGGTCTGTGGTCCAGTTACCATCTATCACTGGAAGAGTTCAGGTAGTGAAAAAAATACCCATCGCCATAAATACATAAAAATTTTGTCAAGCTATCTAAACTATCACATTTTGTAAACACCTCTGACAACTACAACTATAACTATATCTATTTGATCAAATGTACATGGAGTAATCTTTTTTAATTTAATGACTCTTGACATATGCATGTTTCAATCAAATAATTCACAGTTAATACAAAATAAAATATGTTTTGTTTACAAATAAATTACAGATAGTTCTTATGAGCTCATATTGTTGGGTTATAATGTGGAAAGTGTAGAAAATCATAAGTTCTACAAAATAATATATAAAAAGAAAAAAAAGAAAAACCCTTAGAGTTTATTTGAATAATATATAATTTCTTATACCTAATACTTTCTTGCTTAAACAATTATGTTGCTTTATAATAATATATTTTCGGTTGCTTCCACCGTCCAATTTTAAGGATGATTTATGGGACATTACGAAATTATATAATATTAAAGAATTCATTTTTAATAAATGAGATTATACTTAATCTTTTTAATGAAATATATGATCAGAATATTTTTCATGGCATTTGTGAACAATTCATTTTTAATGACGTACATATGATCACTTTTTTATAATGACTCCTTTTTTGTACATATATGATTATTTTTTACTAAAACCATTGAAGATATTATATATATGAACATCACGTTTATATTTTGTTAAACAATTGCCAAAATCCAAAAAGTTGACATATGTGTTTAAATAAATTTATATACTGAAAGAAAAATCCAAATAAAATATTGATAAAGAGGATAAATAAACAACCAAAATCTTAAATAAAAAAAGCCATATATGTAACACATTTGAATAAACTGTTATAAATTATCGATTGTGTGTAAATTTGATCAGATTTTTATTGTCTTCAAATATGAAAATAAGATTGTATCACCGTCTCACCGATTTCGATTAACAACGAGAAACCAAAATGTTAAAAAAAAAATATGGAAGTTTATAGTTTAATTTAAAAAGAAAATGTTAGATCAAAATGAGCAGCATGCGAAAATGTGCTACGCCTTTTGAAATCAATACATTTTTTAGTAAACTAAAATTCGTTAACATATCTTATTCAATTTATATGTTAGTTAAAAGTTGTTCGCTTTAACACATTAATACATGGTCCTTTTTGTGAAAATCCAACAAAGAATTATACCTGCAAAAAAAATAAATATATGTATCGAGTATTAACGAGAGAGAAAAAGAGAGGCATGAGAGGATTACGTGGGAGGAGATTGTTAATTTTAGAGTTATACCAGGTCAAGGTTTTTAAAGAAAAACTAAAAGTAAATAATATGAAATGTCTATAATACTCTTTAACTTTTTATAAAATACTATGTCAATTTTTAAGTATTTACGAAATTGTCATATCAATTTTACAACGTTGATCAAAATAATTAACAACCTAGATCAATTTAAATTGGTTTTTTTGATTTTCAATTTTTTTTGGTTCTCATTTGAACTTTTCTCTAATATTCAATATAACTAAATGATTCAATATTAATGGTAATTATTTAAATTGTGGTTAATTAGCATCTATTTTTTTCATTTGTTTCAACTAGACAATATAATTTATTTTGATTTGTTTGCTAGATTTTTAAATCGCAGTATAATGGATACAGTTATACTTTGATAAAAAGATATAAAAATAATGAAAACAAATATAAACCATGTCTTTCTAAATTGTTTTACTTAATTTGTCTTTACACTAATTTTTCATGAACCTCAACAAAATATGTGTTATATCAACAAAATAAAACTGTGTCTTTTCAAAATATGTGAAACGTCAAAAACATGTCATAAAAATATGACCCCCTCGCATGTTAAGTATTATATTGCAATATAATCGTTAAAACCTATGATTTTTTTTTTTAAGAAAAGCGTGCCAATAACTTAATCGGAATAACTTTTAAATGTCAAACAAATCAAATTAAGGTATAGTGTAAATTAAGGTAGCTGAAAAATATATTAGGTAATTAACCATTTATTTTCTAATATCGAACAATGTAAACAAATATTGTATAAATTTTAAAATACATTAACTTTTATTTCTTTTGACTTGTATAATCAATTTATTTAGAATTGTTAGTTTTGTGGTTTACTCGTTTGACCCATGAAGTCTCGGCTTGGTCACACGAAACGACCACGACAAATGTGATTGATCACATTTGTACGGAAGACACGAAGCAAGCTCAATGCCTATCATATTTTCCGTTGGCTAGCTTCAACCAACTTCATAAATTAAGAAGTATCGTCTTCATCCAAGGTACACTCTACACCCACTCAAAACCCTAGTTTATATGCTTTACTTTTTTAACTCGAGTTACTAGTCTTAGTTCTTTGTGGGTATTTTCTTTCTGATTTTCTTTGCTTCCTCTTGCCTTTCTTAACAAACTATCAAGTGGTAAGGGCTACTTAAGAGCAACAGAAAGGAAATACCCGCAAGAAGCCAAAACTAGAAACTCGAGTTTGAACAAGTCAATCCAATATAAGTATATATATTAATATTGTTAGACGTGTAGTGGTAGAGAAAGGAGCATATGATTAATATAAACTAATGAAAGAGGGGGAGGCACACAATTCATAAAATATAATTAAACATTTAGAATTAAGAACTTTTGAAAACTTTGTAGGTATAATGTATAAATGATTCATGATATGGTATATGTATATAGTATATAGTTCAATAGCATGCTTTACTCTATATTATAGATTTAAGAAAATGTTAAATATATTTCTCCAAATTATTCCAAAATTGGACTTGATTAAAAAATATATTTTTCTTCAGCTTCTTTGGGTTTTATTCAAAATCTAAAAGATAACGCTTTAACACATGCAAAATAACTTACCACTAATTCGAAATATGCAGTCAAACACTATAAGAAAAAAAATTGTTTTTACATATTTTTTCTTCGTACTTATATAAAGTGTGTAGTTTTTTGTTCGTTTGTTCACACTTTTAAGTGTGTATAAAATAATTTCATTTATAAGTGTGAAAAAATATATAAAACCTCTAAAATCTACTCACTTTTAGTTGTTTAAAACAATATACACACTTATAAGCGTATACAAATATACAACTACTCCACACTAAAATGTGTAGAGAAAAATTGTGACACCTAATTTCTTTACACACCAAGAGTGTGAAGAAATATGATGTGACAAATTCGCCTCCACACTTTTAAGTGTGAACTTTCTTGTATTTCTACAATTTAAATGTGTAATTTTTTTTTCCTACATTTATTAGTGTTTAGTTTTTCATATTTATTCTATTTTTTAATTTAAAATATATTATATACACTTATAATTAGGAATAAATTATAAAAATATACACCTTTTTTAAAGTGTGAAGATACAAATGTATACAATTGATATATTTTTGTAATGAAAATAAGAAAAATGTTGAAAGACACTTGAGAAAATTTTATCAGTATCTATATAGTTTAGACAAGTGAAATCATAATCAAGATGACTTAGTAGTAAAATGTTATGCTCTTCCTATTCAAGCTTCAAATACAACTAAACGTATCTATATAATTTAGACAAGTGAAACCATTATCTCGCTAGCTAAACATATTAGGGTGATCAAAGAAAGGACCGATAAACAGTAATGAAAATATCCCAATTAGACGTGTATATCTAAGTTAAATACTCGTTCCCTCGGATAATCCGGAGAGTTACATGTTTATGTAAATTATGTGTGTACCCGTTATATAATTTAGACGAGCCTATAATTTTGTTGTTTCTGCCAACTACTTTAGTAACGCATTTTAGAAAGATATTAAAATAATTCAACAGGGCAGAAAACATAACTATAAATGTAGATTTTGGCCAGCCCACTATGAAATGGGCCCAAGTGGGCTTTCAGTCATTCACAACCAACAAATTCTCATCTTTTTTATTATATGAAAATCAGATTTGTCGGAATAAGTCTAGTAGAAGTTGGGGTGTATCATATTAACAAATTAGACGACTTTTGAAACGATTTTTCTTTATATCAACGCGACTTAAAATAGATGTTGTGTTTGTAACTGTAAGAGCACATTCACGTTTACACGCGTCACGCTGAGGTAATGCCCGACGTGACCTACATTATGGTGTGGTGTTGCTTTGTTTTATGTTCTTTTTTGGTTTTTTCCTTCAACTAGTTGTAACTTTTAAGACAGGTATAAGAAGTTGATGACCCATATTTTAGTTTAATTACTACATTTTTGGTGAGGTGCAAACGCTTATTACATATGAAGTTCGTATGCCATATTTGCGAACGTATAAGAATATTTTATGTGTATAAAACAAACTCTTGGCTTGTATTGATAAGAAAAATCATATAGGTTGTAGTTAAAAAACTAAAACGTTTATTATAAACATGTACAATGTCAATAACAACCTTCTATGCAAAATCATTTTCAAAATTTAAAAAAGTATAATTTTTTGTCACATGTCTAAGATTCCATCAACCGTCACACAATTGAAACAAGCCCGTTAGTAACTTATTAATGTTTGGAATTTAAACATCATGCGTGCTTCTTCTTACGCCGAAGTAGAATGAAAGTTTAGCTCTAAATCACATACGGTTTTAGATTTCATTGATTGATTCACATTAAAGCTCGAGTGACATGTTAAATACAATTCGATGCACAAAAAATATAAAAACAAACATTAGTTTTTCAATAAGCCTATAATCTAATATGATCATCGATAACGCTCCAATGAATAATAATTGTAAGGTATACAAAGAAGAGGGTGTTTTATGTTCAAAGAAACAATAATCTAAAAACCGTAAGCTAGATGGTTAACAAAATGTTATGTAGACTGATTCGATAACTTGTAAATGCACTTGTACGAAGGAGTGCTTGACATATGAAGACATCGACAAACAAAAAGGTAAATAAGTTGTGAATATCTATTATGAGAATTAAATTTAAAATTAATCTAATATAGGGAAGACAAAGCTGAGTATATCATAATAAACTTTCTACTTTGTGTTCCATAGCCGTTTAGATATATGATAATAATATTTTGATTCATCAAGTTTACATTTGTAGGGGTCTCGTATAATCTCATGAAGTTGATATAATAAACTAACAAGAATCTTTCTACTATGTGTTTTGAAGTGATTGATCAACGAGTCGTGTTGTTTTGATCGGTTACTTGGTTCAACTAAAACAAAATCAACGTGTGACCATGTTGCTCGGTCACTTTGCCACTTAACCTTCATCTCTTGCGAGCATAATCAACCTCGTTGGGCTTTATTTTCAGCAGAATGGACAAGTTACCGATAGAAAGCATCTCTCTTTTGTCCCTCCTGACCGAACCCGCAAAAAAAAAAGGTTAACTAGTCAGTTTGATCATCAACTTTAACTTTGGTGAATTAGTTAATTTGGTTAATCACTAATTGTTTACTTGACTATGATAATGAGTGTTTTTGTTAAGTGACTACTTTTATTATCAGGACCGGAAGCGAAATTTCAGATATCTCGTGTGAAAAGTAAAGTATAGCCCCCTACATACACTTTCTCACATATAAGTAAGTGATATTGATATAATTGTGATCATTTATGTAATATAAACTGAAATTGAGCATCTATATATGTATATAAAGCGAAAAAAAAGTACCTCTAATAAACTTGGATCTTGTACGATTGCCCGTAACATATTCCATAAGATACGACCCTGCTTATTATCGATACACTTGATCTATAAAGTTCAATTACTTCTGGTATTAACGTAACCTTTTAAAGTATTTATAACTACTAGTTTATGACTTCTTCTTTTTTTTTTTTTTTTTTTTTTTTCAAATCATTCTTTCATTTACCCATATATAATTCTAATAGTTTGATGTGATACTATAAACAGTATAGCAGTCATGGAGGCTGCTTCCACCAAATTGCATGTCTGCTTAATCTTTTTTTTTCTTATTTTTTTCGATCTAATTTTAGTTTATGACTTTATTGTATTTTTTTACTCTTTTTTTTTCAAATATTTATTTTCATCATTCATTCTTCATTTACGCTATTAAATAAAGTCGTCACGTTTTTATTCCTTTATTTTTTCATTAGGGCTTTGGGTTTTAGTTCTTTTTTTCGGGTTATCAGATGGGTTGTTAGTTAATTCGACCATAATTTTCTAATCTATAAGTATTGTTATAATCTTCTCACGTATTGTTTTTTGTTGCGTTATACACTTTCAATTATATTGCTTAGAAGAGATCTAAAAATCAATAAAAAGATAAATAACGTTTTCATAAACATATAAATAATTCATATGAATAGATGATAATATATTGACAAACTCGTAAGTGAAATGGAGGCTATTTATCCTCGTTAGAATACAAGTAATAGAGGATATTTCAGATCACTTCCAAAAATTTATACCTAAATGAGGAGAACATTAAATTAAAATTATTTTAATATGCTATGTTATTTTTAGATGCATGATTTATTTTAAATCGATAAACATTCATAACATAAAACATCTAGGTCTTACATAAACTTAGGGGATGTTATTTTTTCCGACTCATGAACTTATCAAATTGAGCTTATGACTTTAAATAAGTCATAGACTCAATTTCATAAGACTTATAAGCTTATAAAAAATTATATAAACTCATAAACCCGTTTAATAAGCCAAAATAAACCGCACTTAGAAAATGTTGAATATCGACATAAATTTTATTCGAACTATTCATGTCTTTCATTCTATTTTGGTATGAACATTTATGCTTTTTTCCACAAAACAAAAACACTTCCTTTGACTTTCTCTCATTCTTATTTATCATCATCAACAACAACAACCTATAATTTTCACATATAAACCCCAAAGCATAATTCAAACCCACTTCCAATTCTTCAAAACTTTAACAAAAAAAAACTATAATTTTAGTTACCCAAATATGGCAAATCAAGAAAATGGAGATTTGGTGAGTCAACTCGTTGAGTTAGTCAAAGAAATATCAGGGTTACCAGAATGCAGAAATTCTTTAAGAAAGATGTATGGGAATTTGATGAGAAGAGTGAAGCTTTTAAGCCCTTTATTTGAAGAGCTTAATGATAATGAACAACAGCTTAATCATGATGATTGCCAAGCCTTACAGGGTTTGATTATTGCTCTTAATTTGGCTTTGGAATTACTCAAATCAGTAAATGATGGCAGTAAGATTTTTCAGGTAAAAAAAAATTATGGAGTTAGCTTGAATTACGTATGTGGGTTTTGTAATTGAGCATGATTAGATTAATGGGTGTGATTCAAAATTTGTTTTTTGTTGTTAAATTTGACCCTAATTTATGTTGTGAAATTGAGTTTTGTAATTGAGTTTTGTAATTGAGCATGATTAGATTTATGGGTGTGTTTCAAAATTTGATCTTATTTAGAAATTTGACTTGATTTATGATGTTTTTTGTAGCCATATGAATAATTAGAATGCTTACGTTTTGGGGTTTATGTTAGTACTTAGTAGGTGTTTTATTAGTTGAATTAAGAAAAGTCGAAACAAATTCATGAGTAGATCTGGTTAATGATTTAAGAACCATGAAATTTGTATAGCAATGCTTTTGTGATCCAGAAATCAGTTGGGTCGTTAAATGCTAGTCCATTTGAGCTTATAAGTCGAAAAAAGGTAGTACTTTTTGAAGTAGAGAGGATGAAATATGTAGATTAATTTTTCAAGATTTAATTATAGGTTTCTGTTTTATGTTATGGCATATAATATAGTTTATTGTTCTGTGCCACAGGCGCTTCAAATTGAGAAAACCGCAGGCAAGTTTCAAGTAGTAACATCACAAATTGAAGAGGCACTAAGCCAAATTCATTATGAGAGATTTGAGTTATCTGAGGAAGTTTATGAACAGGTCTCCTTCTGACAGCGAGTATACTTTTTTTTCTTCTTTACTCTACATGACTTCTAAAATGCTGTTTTTTTTAGACTGAACTTGTGCACACACAATTTAAACGAGCGAAAGGGCAAATGGATTCTCCTGATTTACAGCTTCAAAGAGATTTGGCATTAGCGAGCAAGGGAAATGAGATTGATCTTGAAACAGTCAAACGACTATCTGAAAAGTTATCTCTAATAACTATTAACGATTTGAAGAGGGAATCAGTTGCAATTCATGATATGGTCATATCAACTGGTGGATATCCAGAAGAGCGTTTTGAGATGATGTCGTTTCTTCTCAAGAAAATCAAAGATTTTGTGATGTTGGGAAATCCCGAAGTTGATGTCTCTGAGGGGGAAAAGAGTGTGATGAGACATCGATCTCCTGTTATCCCAGATGACTTTCGATGTCCCATATCTCTTGAGTTGATGAAAGATCCCGTGATTGTGTCAACTGGACAGGTATGATAACTAGCAATGTAAAGTATTTGTGTATTGTTTAGAAATGGAAAAAAAAAAACCTTATCTCGATTCTGGTTATTCAATATCACATTATTAGTTTCAAAACAAACATCCAATTCCAAAGACCCCTTCAACCCTGGTTAAAACTGTCACTCTTAGATTACGGCAATAATTTGATGACCGGTAAGGTCTAAAGTTACATTTTCTTTTTCTACTAAAATTTTATATATTATTTTTCTTTGCGATATAATTAGCTACAATTTTGTAAACGTATACCATTTCTTTTGTTGACTCTTTCTAGTTCATGTATTGCTATTTGGAAGAATTCATTATGTTCCATATGTTGATAATAAAAAAGTGTGATTTTCTGATTTTGTAGAAAATTTCCAAATTGTTAGGTGATATTAGTCATTATTTACGTATTAATTAGCCTATATAAAATAAATTTCTATTACTTAATGTTGACCTGTTCTACTGCTAAGTTTTCCTAATCTATAAACCATCCAGGTTTTATAACATTGTTCTTCGTGTATATAATAAGGGTTGTTCTAACATGTGAACTAAAGGGCACGTCTTAAGGTATTCATAGCGGGTATGGTTTGCGTTTACAAAACTATCAAGTCTCGACCTGCCTTTTCAAAACTGCGTTTTTAAGTATCAACCTGCTTTTTCAAAACTGCGTTTTCTCTCCAGAAAACAAGAGAAATCATAGATAATCACTTGTTCAGCTACTTTGCCAAACATTATGTTCTGGTTCTCTACGAGTCTACGTTTTTTTAATTTCCATAATGAGATAATCCCTTTTAATACTCAAAGTCTTTTGAATTGAATTATACATTTTAGGCACGTGTTAGACAAACCCACATATTAATATTAACTCATTTTTTCTTTGTTTTTTTTTTCTTTCATATTACAGACATACGAGAGAGCATCTATCCAAAAATGGCTCGATGCCGGACACAAAACATGTCCAAAAACCCAACAAACATTGCTACACACAGCGTTAACACCAAACTACGTCTTGAAAAGCTTAATTTCCTTATGGTGCGATAGTAATGGTGTCGAGCTGCCAAAACCTAACTCCAAACCAGGACGAAGCGGCTCAGACTGCGATCGAACCATAATCGGCTCGTTACTTCAAAAACTCGTGATCGGGGACTCCGACGAACAACGTTCAGCCGCCGGCGAGCTTCGTTTATTAGCAAAAAGAAACACTGATAACAGAATATGTATAGCCGAAGCTGGTGCCATCCCACTTTTGGTAGAATTACTATCGTGCAGAGACAGTAGGACTCAAGAACACGCGGTAACCGCCCTTTTGAATCTGTCAATAAACGAAGCTAATAAAGGAATTATTGTTAGTGTTGGAGCTATACCCGAAATCGTGGATGTTTTAAAAAACGGAAGTACAGAAGCTCGGGAAAACGCAGCTGCAACACTTTTTAGTTTATCAGTAGTAGACGAGAACAAAGTTGCCATTGGTGCCGCCGGAGCTATACCGCCGCTAATAGATTTGCTTCAAGAAGGAACACCACGAGGGAAAAAAAGACGCTGCTACTGCTATTTTTAATCTATGTATATACCAAGGAAATAAAGTCCGTGCAGTTCGGGCAGGGATTGTGACACCGTTAATGAAATTGTTGAAAGATGTCAGCGGTGGAATGATTGACGAGGCATTAGCAATTTTGGCTATACTTGCTAGTCATAGTGAAGGGAAGGCGGCTATTGCAGAAGCTGAGCCATTGGCGGTTTTGGTGGAGGTAATACGTACCGGGTCGGGTCGGAACCGGGAGAACGGGTCAGCCGTTTTGTGGTCTTTATGTGCAGGTGATGTTCGATGTTTGAAAATTATGAAGGAGCTTGGTGCAGAAGAGGTTTTGAAGGAGTTGTCCGAGAATGGAACCGATAGAGCAAAGAGAAAGGCGGGAAGCATGTTGGAACTTTTGCAACGGATTGATTCTGCTGAAACTGTTATTAGCTCTTGATCAATATATATTCGTGCGTATATGGTATATATGTTATACTGCAATAAACTTTTTAATGTTGATGTCAAGAAAGAGATATAGCGTATATGGTATATATATTTCGGTAAAACATTTTGACATTTGAAGTCAAAAGTTATGTTATTCATTTCGAGATTAGTGGCTGTTTAAAATGTTTATTTAGATGCAAAAGCGCCATCCGTGGGACTCGAACCTACGAACGGTGGTTTAAAAGCCATCTGCGCAATATCAACTGAACTAGAACCAGTTTTATGACAAAAGTAAAATGAAAATTCGCCATCCGTGGGACTCGAACCCACGACCACGTGGTTAAAAGCCACGCGCTCTACCAACTGAGCTAGAACGGCATTTTGTTTTCTAGTGACTATTTACGTTTAAATATCCTAAAATACCAAGTGCTAAATATTTTCAAATACATTTTCTACCTTTTAAGCTTGAGGCGTGGTAAAAAGCGGGTAATACTTTGGATCATTAGGAACTAAGGGTGCTCATGGGTCGGTTAGGGTCGGTTCAGTTGAATTGGTTATAGCTTAAAAATTGGTCAGTTATATCGGTTAACTAGAACATATTCAAAGTTGTTTTTTCAAAATTTTAAGCCCAAATTTCACATTATATTTGGCAACTCATATCATATATTTTGGCCATATATACACTTATGTTTGATGTTAATGTTAACTAGGGGATTGTCGTGCGTTGCACGAGTTCGGGTTAGTCGTCGATGTGTGTAATCGTCCTGAACGTATAAAAGTAATTTCCCTGTACGACATTAAATAAAATACAATACATAAAGACAAACACATACAAGACTAAAAACTAAGACCTAAACACCTAATTGTCCTAATAATACTATGAGAGAAGCTGTATTTAAGACATTTACATTTCCTTATATGCTAAAATAAGTGGGCATGCCCCTAAGGACCTAACGTCATTCCCTTTATAGGATCAAACTTCTAAATCCATCTTAATCTCTAGCAACAAATCGGACGCTTACGAAAATCTAATTCCACGTAAAAAAAAGTTTGGCCTAATAAAAAGCTCTTTATATGTTTAAAAGAACTCAATCATCACTTTTACGCATATAACCAAGCATACGCTCATCATGCAAAAGATGTGGGTATTAGCAAGATAATTAGAACACCGTAGCAAACCTTCAGTGAATTATTTGCGGCTTAATCTTAAACTCTCTTCTCAGCACAAAAAGAGGAAACTGCACCTCAAGCCCAGAGACAAAAGACGATAACAAAAAATTAAATCTTTTTAGCTCAACATCAAACCTAACTGAGCGAAACGATACACCATAAACAGTTACAACTTACTAACAAAAAAAACAAACCTATAATATCACATTTCATAAAACAAAATCATCTCAGCCAAATAAAAAAAAATAATAAATCAAATTTACACAAAAAAAAAGACATAATCCTAACAAATAAATTAACATAATTTACCCGAGCAAGCTTATAAACAACATGATCATGAAACGTTGGTGTGGTTTTTCGGTCTCCTTTGACTTATCTAACTCCAAAACGTCTCGGAGATCAATGTAGTTGCTGCTGCTCGTGACACTTCTTGTCAACTTTTTTTCTTTATTTAGTAACCGCTCTAAACATGCCTGCACAGACGGGTCAATATGGGTTATAATTTATCGATCACCAGTCAAAATGGCTAACATATATATAATTAGCTAAAATGAACAAAGTTTCATAACGTGTAACTAACTGCCTATAGAAGGAAATAAAGAAGTATAGTTAAAAAATACCCTCTCTTTCTGCTCGACTTCATTCTGAACTTGCATTTCTGGCTGGTTTTGGTCGATTAGAGCGTTCTGTTTCTCCATCTCAGTAGCCTCGTTAACTACTTCAACAAACATCGCAACTATTTCTTCATCCACTTTATTCTCTACTACCTCCGCAGGTTTCACACTTTCTACTTTCTCCACATTCTGATCACCTGACAGCTTCTCTTCAACACACGGAGCTGTTTTTTCTGTCTTTACTTCTGAAACGGCCGAAACGGATATATCCTGTTTCATATAATATTACAACACATCATTATTTGTTTAAGCGGTCAAATTAGTGCCCAATGAAATAACATTCAACATACCTTGTTATATAAAAGTTTTCTCAAACTACTTAAATGCCCATATGCTTTTTGGCGGAGTTCACTTGCAACTCTAAATTTCGCTTGTAGCTCTTTTCCCTTTTGTTTTTTCTCCTCGTATGCTTTCCTTATTGCTTTAGCGGCAACTTCAGCTTTTGTAACGTTGTCTTTTAAGGACTTCATTTCCTTCTTTAAGTTCTGCATACAATAAAAACCAACTTAGCTTTGAATTCGATGTTAGGGAAACGTAAATGCTAATCAAATAATAAATGTATACGTACCTTTAAAAGCTCGTCTAGGTTATCTTTTTGGATAAACGCCAAATGAATCTCATCTTGGCTTCCCATATTTGAAGCTAAACGATCGCGCATACTCTTCAACTGCTTGATGGCACGAAGATTTTTCCAAAAAAAAAAAAAAATGCATTCATCACTTAATTTCTTGTTTAAAATTGACTTTTAATAACTTACAAAACTGTTTGTAAATATCTGAGACTTCGTCTTCCTTAGAGAATCGGTTTTCACTGAAAATGACAAAAGTAACTGAATCAAATTACCATAAACAGATATAACCATTCACAGTTCAAGTAGAAAACAAAATAATTTATGTTTATATCTCCTGCTGTTCTTGAACACCTACCCTCATCAATTTCTTCCTTCTCCCAGCAGACATCCAAGTAGCGGAGAGCTTTGCGGTACTTTCTAATAGCACTTTTGTAGTCTTGTTTCTGCAAAATGTAACAACAATCATAACATTAAATAGAAATAGGTTGCAAAGAATAACATAAAATCACATTAACATTGCAGAAACTCAAATTAAACACGGTTTAACATGAACTATAAAAGAGAAAGTCGTCTTGGTAGATTTCAATTATTTTGAGTAATGGTAGATACCTTGAACTGTTCGTTCCCATAGGCTTTGATGGCATCGACAGCTGTCATCCACCAAGAAATTTCCTCCGGCTTAACATCAAGATCAAGAGGCCAATCAGGGTAAGTGTCACCATCTTTGAAAAAGTCGCACACACCGTCATCTTCTCCTTCCGGAATTTCCCCACAATCTTCTATGATGACATCTAGAGTGGGTAAATCATTTTCTCCTGTAGTAGTATGCTCAACTGAACGGACTACACCCATCCCTTTTATAACCTTACCAAACACAACATGTTTCCCATCTAGATGAGGAGTGCGAGTCGTACTGATGAAAAACTGAGAGCCGTTGGTATTAGGACCAGAATTAGCCATGGACAACATTCCTTTTCTTTCATATTTCAACTCAAAATTCTCATCATCAAATTTCAAGCCATAGATTGATTCTCCTCCAGTGCCATTTCGAGCAGATATATCACCTCCTTGAATCATAAAACCTTTAATCACTCGGTGAAAACATGATCCCTGCAAGTAACCAAACAATTAGCTAGTTTGCATCCATTTGAAACCAATATCAACACGAGAAGAAAAAAAAACAAAAGTAACTCTTAAACAGTCTACGTCACTTTTAATCACAACGCAAAAATACTTAACGCAAAGAAATCAAATATTAATTTTCAACCATTACTTATAAAAACGCGTGATAAAAAATTGGCATCAGAATCGAATCATACCTTGCAATTAATATCTTCGACTGAAACGGCGCTCTTTATTCTGGAAACAACAGATTGACAATAATCTATTTCCAGCCTCTTTGATGTTACTAACCGCTCTGCTGTCTTTATCTCCATATATAAACCGATATTCAAAACCTTATAATAAAAATGAATTATTACAACTTTTACGAATATCTTACCTTTTCATTTTGGATTTCAGACTTGATTAGATCTCTACTCCTTGTCTTCTTGTCGAGTTCCATTTCAGCGCCACCGAAACAAAATTGACCTGTTTCACAGCACACGACAATTACGCACGCAAACAACAAACAATATAATTCATGGCAGCAGTCAGTACTCATAGTCATAACTATATTCGTGACATATCAGAAACAAATCACATAAGAATCCTCAACTTTAAAGCATAAAAAAATACTACATAACCAAATTGATATTTGAATTTCAAGTAAGTAAAATCAAAGGCCACTTGTATCAAACAGTTAGCATTAAGTTTATCTCTCATTTTACCGTAGAAATAACAAACTTACCTTTGGAGCTGGTTCATTTTCCTGTTTGGTTCAAAGATCTTGGTCGGGCTTTATACGTGAAAGGACGAATTGTGGTGTAGGTTTCTCATTGTGGCACAACATAAGCTCTCTTTGATTCATTAAATGGGTGTCGACATAATATCCTTTGGCCTTCCTGTACCTAACAAATCCCCGCAAATCATCAATCTCTTACAGCTTATAATAACATATTTATCCCCAAAAAAAAAAGTCAAAAAATCAAACAAACAAATCTTTCACAATTTGCAGTTACATATAAAAATGAATGTGTTAATTACCGAGTCCGAAAAATTTTCTTTGGTTTTTTCAGGATTAATCTATCAAGAAAACAAAATCGGCTTAATTAGTATTGTACATTATATTCATACGGATATGAAAGGTTGGTGTAAGTAGTACCTCAAGTGCAAAAAGAGTCGATTAAATTGTTTTATACCTATATTCGATTGAAGAAGATGATTGAAGATGACCATCTACAATTATAGACACAATACCAAAAGCAGCAGCCTAATTAAATCAATGTAAAGTAGTAACGGTTTCCAAAACTAAAAAAACTACACAAACACTTTAGTAGCTATTCACCGAACATCTGATTATCAAAAAATATGTTACCTGAGTATTATTTTTGACACTCATCATCAAGACAGAAAGAGGTCCAGTGTTGAACTCCTCCTCCTCGTTCTTCGCCTACACCAAATTTTAGCATAAAACAATTACATTTCTACAAAGCATTGTTTCGATAAAAGGATTACAGCTAATAAATTCAAACTAAAATTACTTACAGGTGCATCTTCCTCCATAGGTCGACTACAAAACCAAAAACAAAAAATCAGTACTAAGATTGATAAATTTAGGCGTATTTTAGCAAAGCATATTTATGGAATTGGCAATGTATTTACCTCATGTTTGATGTAAATAGGAGACTGAAACCGTTTGGAGTATAAATTTGTGAGCTGAAGTATAAATCCGAATTCACGTCACCTAATTCAACGAAGATGATTGAAGATGACCGAATGATTGAAGATAACCGAAATTAAAAATCGAATTGAGGATAAATTGTTATTGAAAGGGAATGAGAAGCGAGGCAGAGAAAACAGCAAAAGAAAACGACACCTAAGATAAAGGAAGGAGACGATGGAGACACGTGTTAGACACGTGTAACAAATTACGTTAACAAATCTAAACTCGTCTACGCTTCTGGATTGGGCTAGGCAAAAGCCCAACAAAATCGGGTAAAAGCCCACTAAGGGCACGGAATCATAGGATTTGATCAGATTTAAATTGAAGATTAATTTGGTATATTTTACTCAACCTTTTAAGCTTAACGCCCTGTTCCCGAGTTTAATGAGGGGAGAAAATAATAGAAGGGAAAATAAAACAGCAGAAAGGAAGTATGGAGAAAAGAAGTTTTTTTTTTATTTTTCGTGTTCCCGAGATTGAAAGAGTTGCAAAGAAAAGAAAGGAACTTTTTTTTACTGTGTGTTCCCGAGTCAGAAAGAAAGGAAAAAAAAATTATTATTTTACAATTATACCCTTTATTATATATCACTTAAATAAAACATAAAATACAAAGCTTACGATTTAATTTTATCTTTGTCCATGCTATCGCGGGACAATAATCTAGTAATATAATATTTAAACAAAAATAAATTATATATGTTGAGATACATCCACTCATTTTTTTACGTACCCTTTTTTGTTTTATAATTTATTTATAATATAATATTTAAATAAAATTAAATTATGCTTAAATATATCACACATTTCTTTATGTATATGTATGTATATGGTGTGTGATTGGTTTTGGTTGATTTTAACATATATGTATGATTATTGGTTTCTGAACGTTTTGTTGTTTTTGCCAACCATTTAACTTATTATAATGATATATACGGTAATACAAATGCAGCTACACAATTTTTGGAAAATGATTATCACTTAAATAAAACATAAAACACATAAAACACAAGTAGAAACAATATCACGATTATGTATTAAGTTATAAATCATATAAATATTAAAATAATCAAGAAAATTCAACCATAATATTTTTGGGATAGCTCTTGAAATTCAAAAAGAGTCTAATTACGTGTTTTGTTTCTAATAGTGTTTATCATGTTGAGGGTAATTTGGAAAAAGAAATATTTTATCCATGTTTTGGATTTGATTTCTATTCAAATCTTCTCAATTTTGTGAGGAAGTTTATGAGAGAAAATAGGTAATATATTTCTCTCCATTTCTTTTCTCTTCTCTCCCTTCAAAAACTGTGGAACACGATTTTTATTTTTTATTCTATTCACTTCTTTCCATTTCTTTTCTTATCTTTAAAAAAAAAAACTCGGGAACACAGCGTAAAGAAAAGTTAAAAGCACAACCACATTATTATTATTAGAGTAAATTACACCGTTGGTCCCTATATTTGTATCGAAATCACTAGTTTGAGGTTTTTTTGTAAATAATTACATCAAACGTCCCTACAGTCGTAGTTTCACAACACCGATGGTCCTCAATTTTGTCACATTATAACAGTGGTGGTCAATGAGCCAAATTATATGACTAAAATACCCTTTTTATTTTATAATTATTTAATTGAACTTTTAACTTTTATAATAATTATTTAATTTAATTTTCTACTTTTCTTTTCAATTTACCCTAACCCACCCACTAACACCAAATCATAACACTACCACCCTTTATTTACCCTTTTAAGTAAAATCACCAAATTAAACACACCAACACCATTACTAAACCTGCAATTTAGCCACAAACACTTGTTAGTTTCAAGAATTATAATATCATAATATCATGATTTATACATACACATTTATTTTGTGTCCCTTCAATTCAGATCGGTAAAGCCACCATGAACAACCTCCGGCCACCATGAAACACCTCAAAATGCGGCACCTCCGACCACCACGAAACACCTCAAAATGCGGCACCTCCAGACACCATGAACCAGCCGAAACGCAACACCTCCGGGCACCTATCTGTCGTCCAGGTCTCTTCTCCGTCATCTCCTGTCCGTAGTCGTTCATGTTGCTCGATCGGAATCTATGAAATGAGTATGCATTTAGATCTACTTTACCTGAAGATTGTTTTGATTTTGGTTATAGGTTGAGATGATATCCCTTGTCCAGATTTCGATTATAATTAGAGATGAGATCCACTTGACCAGATTGTGTAGATTTAAGATCATATATATATATATATATAATTTGTTAATTGAGTTGAAATCAGGTGAATTAAATTTGGATAAATGAGGATGTTGCAAATATTGGTGGTTGTTGTTTATTAAGAGAGAGAAAGATATAATTTTTGTTTTTTAATATAAAAAGTATTAAAGAAAATAAAAGAAAAAAATGATATGAAAGGGTATTTTTGTCATTTCAACTCGAAAAGGATCACCGACGTAACAGAATAACAGCATTGGGGACGTTTGGTGTAATTATTTAAAAAAAAGCCTCAAACTAGTGATTTCGGTACAAACATAGGGACCAAATGTAAAATTTACTCTTATTATTATATAAATTATTATATAAATATAAATGAAACAAATAAATGAAGAGTTTAGGGACTATGCAATATGGAATAGGAATCGGCCACATTGGATTTGCATGGCTGGGAGGTATTTAATCATCAATATTAACAGCAGAAGAAAAGATATAATCCATAATATATACTTTATTTAATTTATAAATGTGGTGGGTCGGTTCGGTTACACCGATTTGAGATTAAATTTGAATACTTAGTAGGTGTTTTATTACCTATTTTAACAAAAGTCGGTTTTGAAGTTTAATGCTTAGTCCATCTGACCCCATCAAAGTCAAACCCGGTCTTATTATGAAGGAGAGATCATCAAATATGTTTATGGTTAAATTTACCTTTCCGGTGTATTAACTACTTTGCTGTTCAGTGTCACATGGTGGTTAGCTTCAAATTCAGAAACCATATTCATTATGAGAAACCGACTTATCTGATGAACATTTATATTTCTTACTCGATGAGTCTCATTGTTGTGGCCACTGATGAACATTTATCTTGTTGAAGCTGAGTATAAATTTGAAAACAAAAACTCCGAAAAGGAAATAATAAAAACTATATTCGCCATCCGTGGGACTCGAACCCACGACCACGTGGTTAAAAGCCACGCGCTCTACCAACTGAGCTAGAACGGCTTTTGTTGTCTAGTGGCTAATATAATTTATTTATTATAATTAATAAGGTAACCGGTTCATATTTCAAAATTAACTAGCACGAGTTTTAAACATTCAGAAATGAAAATCCATTAGGACTAAATAGGTAAGCAAGTCAAAGTTCAAAAGTAGTTAGCTGAAAGTGTAGTTTATGATTTCGTACTCTATATATATTACAATCGTATATATAAGGATGCATTTATTAGAACCTTTTTAAAAAACACTCGAATTTTATTTTAACTATATGTAATGCGTATTAGCTGTAAGGAACAACTAATTACTTATACTTGAACATGATTTCCTATTTGATTGAGGTTGCAAGTAGCCTAATATATCATCTCATAACTCTAAATCGACTCCTAGATGTTTTACTTTGACAAAAGCTTTTAAGAATATAAAATTTTATGTTACGTTCTCGAGTTTTGTTTTCATTAAAACAGCTAAATCAGGTTCTAGTTTATCAATATCAATGGCGTTAGACGACTTATACTTTAAAAGTTCAATTCCGTCACAGTTATATTATTAGTTTAGCTAGTTTAACCGTTTAAAAAAAAAAAAAAAAAAAAAAACAAAATTGATTCCCTTTTATCTGATCCTGTGAACATAAACCCACCCTTTTCATCTCCGTCAGCCACCACCGTATCCCATGGCGGTAACCGCCATAACCACCGCCTTATCCACCTTCCACATCACCAAACCCTACTCCACCTCACTCCTCACCTACTCTCTCTCCTCTCGTTCCTCACAATTCCTAACCACCTCCACGTCATCATCATTATCCAACACCACACTCTATCTTCCATGGATACAGCAACAGCAACACACTTCTCCGCCACGTCACCTCCACGTCACCGCAGCGGACTCATCCATTGTAAACTCACCCCCCAAAAAGACAGCTAGTAGGACTCCCAGAGAATTAACTTCGCAACCGAAGTATTCGAAAGCGGCTAGAAGGTTTTATAATGAGAATTTTAAAGAGTCGTCGTCGCAGAGGCTTAGTAAAGTCCTTGCTGCTGCTGGAGGTAGACGAGTTTTTGTTATTGTAGTCCGTTGTATGTATCTAACTTAAAACGTGTATGTTTTGGTATATTTAACATTTTAACTTTCAAATATTGTTATTGTATGTATACGAATATTAATATACAATGTTATAGGCGCGGACATTTTAGTACTGATAGATGTTATCCTAATACTATATATGTAGTGTTGAATAACTAAACCTAAACATATGGTAGTTAATCCTGGAACGAGGTATGAGGAGGTGAGATGTAGACAGTCATACATCTATCCGAAGGTAGAGAGACTGCTTCGAGAAAGACATCCGGTAAGAATGTGTAGAAGTATATAATAACATCTAGTGAATGATATTTGAGAATTAATTGTTTTGTGGGGCTAGTTAAACAAAGTAGACGTGTTTTAAGTTTAATACGTATAGAATAGACTTCTGAGTATAGTTGTTTACATTTTAAGACACGGACACTTATTGTCTATAATTTAAGAAGTGATATTTTTCTTATGTATGATTAATAGAGTGATGTTTATTATTTTAGATGGAATTTGTGTGATGTTTGAATTTTTGTGAAATTTATTTTGTTAGTGGCGTCGAGGAGGAGCTGTGAGGAGCTAATATTTGATGGTCGTGTGACTGTTAATGGTTCTGTATGCAATACTCCTCAGGTCAGATTAATGATGGATGTTTTAGTTTGCTTCCGTTCTCTATATGTGTTTGTAATTGTCCATAAGTGGTGATTTTGAAGAATGATATGTTATTTGCAGACTAAAGTTGATCCTAAGAAGGATTCAATATATGTAAACGGTAATCGACTTCCAAAGAAACTACCTCCGAAGGTCTATCTTGCTCTGAACAAGCCAAAAGGGTTTGTTTTTTGTTTAGTACAGATCATTTTGAATATTCTCCTCTAGTTCAAGTATTAGGTTCCGCGTGCCTTTTGCAATTAATTGAATGGTAAGTTTGCAGGTACATTTGTTCATCAGGAGAGAGCCAAACTAAGTCGGTCATATCTCTGTTTGATGATTATATGAAGAGTTGGGTAAGTGCTATGTAAACATTATACTATACTTTTTATATGTTTGTTTTCTCTTAAAAGGATTAGTTGTCCATTCATACTGTTTTGCTTTTTGAATGCTCACTTATATGAAGCTACTGTCTTTTTTATCCAGGATAAAAAAAACCCAGGGCAACCAAAACCCCGATTATTTACTGTAGGACGGCTTGATGTTGCCACAACTGGCCTAATTATTGTGACAAATGATGGTACGTGTACAGTTACACTTTTGTTGGATTATGTTATGAGGTTATGCTTTGTGCAAAGTAGACAACGTTTTAATGTACTCCTTTTAACTGATAGTTATGCTTTTCAGGGGAGTTTGCACAGAAAATTTCTCACCCTTCTTCTGGTTTATCCAAGGAGTACGGTTCCATGTTTTTATTACTTGAATATGCTATTGTGTCTTATGTGACGGTTTTTTGAATTTCAAGTCTTAATAGTGTTTTCCTTATTGTGGCTGAAGGTACATTGCTACAGTAGAGGGGACAGTCCATAAACGACACTTGATAGCAATTAGTGAGGGGACAGTCATCGATGGCGTCCATTGTACCCCAGATGCAGTGGAACTACTACCACAACAGCCTGATAAGTCAAGAGCCCGTCTTCGAATAGTGGTAATTTCATGCTTTATGGAAGATAAAGCAGTTTAATGCCTTAAACATCATCTTCTTAAAGTATAACTACTAAACTCCTTATAATCGACTGCGTGTAGGTTCATGAGGGGAGAAATCATGAAGTTCGAGAACTTGTCAAAAGTGCTGGACTTCAGGTATAGTTCTAAACCTCCAGTTCTTTATCGCTGTACAAAGTCATCCCCGCCAGTAAATAATGTACTCCTTAAAACGCAAAACCGTTAAACAGAAAAGAGAACTTTAACTTTGAAGTTAGATAAGAATTGATTTCGGCAGTATTATACAAGGGGGCATTAAACTTTTCATAGTAATTGGGAAAGGGTTAAGCTGTGTTGATTATAAAGTTTAAGGATACTTGGGACAATTCAACCGTGTATATCTTTGTTTGAAATTATTTCATCTATGTGTATTATATATCTTTGAATACTTTATGTATGAATATTTTCTCCTTCGATTTTCAAGTTTAACTCATGATGCCCTTATTCTCTTCTTATGATGAACTTCTTTTGTTTCATATCATTTCAGATTTATTCACTGAAACGGATACGTATTGGAGCATTCAGGCTTCCACCAGATCTTTTGTAAGTATGATACGTTTTAATTTATGTCCCTATTGGCGAAGTTGACCATTGTTGTCTGATTTCCTGAAGTAATTCCCATACAATATCTTCTTTTCTCATACAAGACCTAGTTCGTCATGAATCTGACACTCCAAATGACATTCCCTTTGATTGGAGCTCTAATTTTCAGTCTGTTAATAGGTTTGGAAAACACATCGAGTTAAAGCCGCCACAGTTAAAGGCGTTGGGATGGGGCGAGAAGTAGTTTCCAGAACTGGAACAACTCGACCCTATATGCAGATCAAAACGTAAAGATTTACAGCAGTTTGGGTTGCAAAAACTTGATTCACTCGTTCTTGTAGAAAGATGGAAGGGCAACCCGATTCATGATTATGTGAAGACAATGTTTAGGTAGACTAGGGCGTCCTTGCCCATTTGAAGATGTGAGCATAATAGAATGATAGATTTTGTTGTTACAGATATAGTGTTAGCTGTGAACCTTAAGCTGTATTTAAAATTATGACCAGCAACATTTTGTTTTTATTCTTTCTACCTCCAAAGATGGCTTCAGATAATCAAACCGCGCCTCATCTTTTTATGATTATTCCTTTCATTCTTCTTTCAAGAAGGTAATATAGTGGATCATTTTCTGGCAAAAAAAATATATTTGCATGTTTGGTTTGTTTTAGTCAAACTTAAAGCGAAACAAATAACTTAAGCACTAAACTTTTAACTTATGTATCCACTTTGAACACGTTCCAGGTTCTTTACTTGGTTCGAAATATAGAGTTGGGCCGAACCAGGCATATTGAAACGACAGCCTACATTTGTTGTGTTAAAAATTCGACACCATAGAAACTAAAGAAAAGCTCAACAAGAGAGGAAAACCAAACCAGAAATATATTGACATCAATTTTTATAGCAAAAGAATGTTCTTTCAACTAATCCGAGTAAAAACAATCGACAATTATTTTACATACATACTTACGATGACTTCTTGACAGATGGACCAACAGAGGCCTTATAAGTTATACCAAGTACACAAAAAGAATACAAAACTGATACCACTGGGAAATACCGATTACAAAAACACAAACGACAACATTATCTAACAAAGACTCAGATCTAGAAAAACTCTGTTGAGAAAGGGACTTCTGTGGAAACCATGTAAGGTTCTTCTATATATAGGTTTTAAATTCTCGGGATCAAGAGTTTGGAGTTTAATCAAACAAATGCCAGCACAGCCAGAAACCGAAAATCCCCCAATTCTGGTAAGATCAAATCTGTATCAGACTTTTCATTTTTGAGATGACTTAAATAGGTAAGATGTCGGCCATCCTAGCTTTGGCATCATCTGGAACTTCCCGACCGGGGACCTGGACCTTTAGAAGATTGTAGTACCTAAAAACATATTTAATAAAAAAGCAATATTAATATGAAACTGAGATACGAGTGAATAAACAAGGTGACAAAGGTCATACTCTATGGGAGTGAATAAGCGATCATGCTCTGTAATGAAGGCAAGCAGGGCCTGTAAAATGAAAAGAAAAAAATTAACCGCTCATTAGATTCCAAACATTACAAGCTGGCCGCTGGTGGGGTGGTTGTTGAGAAATGTGCATTTAAATATATTACCTCAACTGGCATGTTTAGCAATTCGTAGTAAGTTCTAACATGATCTAATCTCGACTGCACAGACTCGTTATCAATCGATGGGATGGCAGACAGAGCCTATTATATCAATAAGTTTCTTAATTGTTAAAAAATACATGATAAAGTTAAAGAAAAAATTAAAAAATAAAATAAAAATAATCCACATAAAATCTCAAAAGAAATGACAAACCTGTTCTAAAGCAATTGTATTTCTACATATTTGCTGAACCCCAAAAAGGTTGACGCGTTTCATCTCTGCCAAAGCCTAAAAATAGCATGGAAATCTATATTTATTACAATTGAAATAATATATATATATATATATATATATATATATATATATATATATATAAACCAAGAATGAAGATGTACAAACCTTGATAGATGCATGTGATGCAACAGCACATATTCCACCGAATACGTAGTTCCGTTTGGTTGGAGCAATGAAAGGAGCAATTACCTCGTCTCTACGAGTTATCTATGGAAACCAAAATATATTACAGAGAATTAAATTACTCAAAACTATATTACGGAGTATTAAATTACAAGATTATAAGAAGCGGATAAAAAAAAAACTAGAATTGTGACTCACCTGGGTGATTAAAGATATGACATAGTCATCAGGTTCCTCCGCATCTTGGTCCTCCAAGTATTCCCTTGTTGCCATTACCTGTTAGCATAAAACGTTGAACGGTTAAAAGATGATGTCAGCGATCCATGGTTTAAGATTTGATGGATTATTTTAAATGAGACAAACCTGCATATTGAAAACTGTTTCTAATTGCATCTCTACACGTAAAACTTTTAGGCAATCAATTGCCAGTTTTCGGTAATCCTCAGCAAATGATGGTAGATCTTTAGGAGGTAAACTGCCACTTCGTTTATGATGGACAGGTGTCGGTTTAACAACAATTTCTGTTGGATCAGAGGGTTTTCCTGATGCATTTCCAAACCTGAAGGACCACAAACAATCTCACAAATATCAAATTGAAATATGCAACTACTATTTAAATAAAAGGCTATTTAAAAAAAGAACTTGCCTTTCTATAGAATCGGCAATGTACTCCAATGAATCACTGAGGGATGCCAACAATATAAGTTTGTTGTTATCGCGAATTAAAGACTCCTGAAAAAAGAGATTAATATAAGTTTGAAAAATACAGTTTCTAGCCTTCACCCTATTAATATAACAGCCAAGAACCGAAAAATATTGAAGTGCCACAAAGAAAGAATCTGGGAACATTAAGAAGGATAAATTATGACCTGTTTGATTGGCCTTAGTTTCATCAGTAATTCACTAATTTCCAGCGAAACCCCGTCCGTTTCAGCATCAGCAATATGGTTATCTGAATTAGGGTGAGCAATTGAAGTTGGCAAAAACGCACTTGCTGGATCACGTCGCATCAGATTATCAACATCATGTCTTCCAATAAGCATATAACTTTGCTTCTCAAGAACTGCCTGATATATAACCAACCATATATAATTTAGGAACATTAAAAATACGTACATTAAATGTATTAGAAAATTAAACAAACTATAATTTTAATTTTATCAGGCTTGTACTTTTACTTAGTCACCCATACTACTCACTTTGCATCCCTCAAACAATGAAAATGATGAGCATAGAAGTAAGGAATTAGACATGCCTCGGTGTATGATGCACGGCATCTTTCATATGTTCGTTCGAGGAAGGTTTGCACATAATTAACAAGGTCGCCAGAAAATTTCGGCATTGCTTGAGCCCACCCAAGTACCTAAAATAGTGTTGTACAGAGTAACAAACATTAGTACAATCAAGAATGTTAATTATGATAATGAGAATAAAGAGATGGTGAGCATATGACTTTACAAATAAATGTCATACTTTGTTTTCTTAAGGAAACTAGAAACTAAAGTACACGTATACCAAAAACTCCACTCAACTATATAAATCATATCACTTATTAAATCTTATTAAATTGTGCTAAAACATCAATCATTTAATGACTTCCAGGTTTACGAAAACACGAGAAAGATAAAAGAAGCATGCCTCTTTAGCCAGAAAATCTATGGTAAGAAGTCCTTGTAAGACAGGTCGTCCTTTAGAAACGGATGGGGAGTAAGCCGCAGCAGGATTTGCTCTTGGGCGAAATGCAGCTGGACCTACATAAATATCCATAATTATAGTGTCAAACATCATAAATTACTCTACTTTAGGATAGGTTCTACTACGTGCAATCTTACAGTTATATGTCTAAAAACTCTTTTAATCAAAAATCCCACGATTAGAACAAACAAGCAATGAGTAATATAGCGACCATGTGTGTGCGTACGTAGTGAAAAACACATGAACCCTTGAACCGTCCAATCATTCCATATGAACAACTTGTAGCAACTATTTGAATAAAACTTACTTGATATTGCCTGTTGCACGCCTTTTCTGTAATCCACAAACATAGTTGGCAGGAAGTGATCTTTTACAAAGTTTTCAAGAAAAGCCAGTAATCCATCATTCCTGAAACAAAAGATTGCATGGTGTATAAAAACATAGCTCACTTTTGAAGATAAGACACCTCTATCTATCTCTGGTAGTTATATAAAGTTAATCAAGAAGTCTCGTTTATTTTAGATAGGAAATAAGAATTAGCTCAAGATACTACAGAAACACGAAATCAGCACTGATCTTACCCTAGTTGAGAGTACTTTTGAGGCAGCATTGAAGCAATCTTATCTGTAAACTGCAGATGCAAGAAGGTCAAATAAGCAAAAAATATATACGTTGGCACAGGTAACAAGAATTAAAACAGATCTGAAGTGGCAGAAAACCTGTAAGACAGGTCGGTATACAGATGCTGCAAGGTATATGCCCTGCTCTGGTAGGAGGGAAGCTGAACCATAACCTTCTTGTACATTTTGACCTTTTCTATTCCGTCCTTGGCGCATCAAATCAGCGCCTGACATAAGTTGAATGGATACATAGAAGTTAAATTTTAAGGCTTAAAATGATTAATAAATAAGTAAGAGCAATAAACAGCATATTAAGGCTAAGTCACCCGTACCCTGGCTGGAAACAGTAGTATCAGTGAAACGAAAGGCAAACGTAAGGCCATCTTCTGACTTGTCCCTGCAACAAAAAAGTATTAATATTCTCTTTGTATGATATGTGTGAGGCTGTAAAGTTGCATCAATCCATAAAACAAAGAGGATAAAGCACTCTCAAACTATAGTTGCTTGCCTTTTTTCTTTTGAAGGAGCCTTGTTCGCAAGTCTAGCTGTTTGAACAGCAGCATCAGCAGACGCAGCTTCGGGAGTTGCTCTCAAAATCTCACATATGAGTTGTTGGCATTCACTCTGTGATAGTTAGGTTGAAGTTTAACGTCAGAACCTAAATATTGATATTTTGTAAGATAGTAAAGAAGAGTAGCACAACTGTCAAATAACTACCTGTAGAACCGTCATGGAAAAGCCAATAGTGTAGCCTCCTGTGGCCTGAGATGCTTCAGAATCAGAGTTCTTAGATATCACAGACTTTGGTGTGTTCATGTGTGCTTGTTGTGAAGATTTTGATTCAAGAAGCTCCCCAACCACTACATGGTTATCTGAAAAATATAACAGTTACATAGTAAGTGCACACACACATATACACAGAGCACTGAGGTTAATTATACTAACCAAATATTCGAACAATAGCGTCAAGAATAGAATCAAGAAGTTCCTTTGCTGCAGACTGTGCTGCTCCCATGGGAGCCATCACAGGTGAGACAGGGCTGACTGCCAATAGCGATCCAACTAAAGATGTCCCGTTTTTATGTTTTTCTTTTGTTAACTGTCCTCTTACATACTGAAGGCCTGTTGTAGCGGTTCGGGAAGCGTGGCCCACACCAGGCCTGGAAGAATTTGCATATTCTACCTGAGCTTTAATCTTTGAAATGATGACCTCATGAATCGTCGGTCTCAATCTTTGGCTGTACATGAAATATATAACAAACATCAATATAAGCAATTTGAATTTATTAAAAGAGACGGACAATGTACCAGATTATGGCACCAGCAGCTGCGACTTTGCCAAGCATGCAAAGGCATTCAACCAAAGTCTGTAAATACTTCACATGAAGAGGAGATTCGCTTTTTCTCATTGTTTCCTACAATAATACAATATTGAGAATTATTAGAGAAGAGAAAGGTTTCTTGAAATTTAACATGCGAGATTATATCAAATGCATAGTTCATACAACAAATTCATCAGGAGTGGATTCTATAAGCCATGTTGGAAGGCGAGGAATATTCTTCGTTTCCTTTCCAAGATTGTCAGCACCATCATAATTGTCATCATCATCATGGCCATCATATGAGGAACTGAAAAACATTGAAAACAAAAACAAACGTGACCGCGTACTTTAGTAACTAAATTATATCAGTAACCTTCAACTCCACCAACTTTTTCAATATATGATATTAAGACTTAAGATTTCATCTTACCCTCCATCAACAGAATTAGCAAATCCAGATGCACCAATGTGCCTGGTTCTTCGGGAGAGAGATTGTGAATTACCCAATGAAAATGAAGTGACGGTTGTAGTTGGAATCGCATCATCCTTCTCATTCATACTAGGGGTAGCTGAGCTGCACTAAAAAATTATCAGTTCTACAAAATCCCTCTTCTAATTGAATTCTTTTTTGACACGATTACTGACAAAATCCTAACATCAATAGATAATACTGTTACACACAAGCCATAGCAATCAAGAAAAAGTAATCACTGCTAAAAGTTATAAAACAGAAACTCAGAATTACCTATATTCACCAGTATTATAAAGATGAGCATGTAAAGCTTCCAAAACTTTGTAAAAAAGAACTCCTCGCAATTTTGTCAGCTCAGATCGGACATCTTGAAGAGCACCAACCTGGCCAAATCAACTAGGGTGTAAATTTTCTAAGATAAAACTTAAACGTGTCTCAAAAGGGAACTACGTATTAGATACTTAATTGCATGTCTCCTTTAGTATGAACCAAATCACTGCCAAGAATAGTGTGATTCATGTTCATGTGTTCGTCCTCTATTACATATGTAGAAATGACTGAATAAAGTTTTTATGTGTACGTCTATGATATATCAAAAGCCAAGTTTGTTTGATCTCCGAATTCTCATAGTAGTTTTAACTTTTATCTAAGAAACCCTTTGAGTGTATATGTATCACCATTTTCCTTCAACATCTATAGTAAAGGGCTAACATACTAATTGTGTTAGGTTTCCATATTAGGGTAGGGTGATCTAGAAACAGTGCGAGTAAAATTTAAGTTGACTTACCGTCTGAAGACCCTCTCTTTCCAGCATTCTAGCCGATTGAACATGTACTTGAACTGCTGCGTAAAACTGATTTTCATCAATAAGCTTGTTGATACGAGCTGGAACCTGATGCATATGAACAAATGCAACTCAAGACATGTTTTTTTATCAGCACATGGTTAAATCATTCTAGAAGTAGAGTAAAACGATAAACCGGAAGGATGACACAAACCTGAGCTATGTTCTCAATTTGATCTAACAAAGAGATAATATGCCTCAACGTCATAGACCGATACCAAAGCTGATGCAACTGTTTATTCCGAGCACTAATAACCTTCTTCGCATTACCTAAATCAACTTTAAGTTTTCCAACACTTTGAGTAGACTCACTAAACAACCTTAATATCTGCGAATAATTCTGAATAGCTCTATTAAATCCACCATGATAAGTTTGAACAACTTCATCCACAACTTCCTCAACAATATCACTTTGATCTTTCAATGTTTGAATTTCAGCATCTCGATCTTTCGAAGTCAATATATGTACAACATGAGGTAACGAATCAAACCGCGCTACAGTCCAACTCTCGTCTACATTCTCCAAATCATCTCTCAAATACTGCAAATCAGACCACATTCAATAATACAAAAACTTACCTAACTAGTCCACAAAACTATTCATACAGTTACAATAATCAGTAACAACCTTATAACCAACTTTATCCCAAATCTAAACCTAATTACTTACAACAAATGCGTAATTGCATTCTAAACACTACTAGCATACATTTAGACTAAACGAGAGATAGATACCACAATAATTCCGGAATAATTAATACAAACTTATCTAACTAGTCCTCGAAATCATATAATGAATAATTGCATTCTAAACACTAAACAAATATATTTAGACTAACCGAGAGATAGATACAATTAACACAAACTTATCTAACTAGTCCTCGAAATCATACAAACAGTTATAATGAATAATGATTAGTATCTAAAAGCTCTAAAACACTAGAAGTTTATAATTAGGCTAAAATGAGATATAAATTGATAAAAATAAATGTAAAATGAGGTAAGTTTTAATTAGAACTAACGGCTTTATCTTGAGGAACAGGTAATCCATCGAATAGTCCCATAGCTCAATTACCGAAATTGAAAATTCTGCAAGTGAAAATGAGATCAATTATGTATCAATTGAAATCGAAAATGCGGAGGCGATGATTGATTACCGGAAAATGAGAAATACACGGTGGTGATCGGAGGATCTGGACGGAAATATGAGAGAGAGAAAAAGGGGTGTTCTGGCAATCTATATGTGTTTAACCATGGTTTGGTTAGTTATTCAACTGTTTGACCCGGACCCGTTTTTGAATACCGGAATTTTCTACCGAACCAAGCAGGAGTAATAAGGTAAATTTGGATTATCGAAAAATAATTAAATAAAATAGCTACATATAGTAATTTATTTATTTTTTTTAATTTTGCAAAACTTTAATAATTGGTAATAGTAACTAGCTCACATGTTGTACTATAAGTTTTGTTCCTGATTAACTCGACGATCAGTTCAGAAGAGTGTCCGTCCATATTAAAAAACGTGACTATTTTGACAAAATCCCCTATAAAAACTACTACTATTGTATATTATATGTATATTTTCTTTTTAATTTTAAATACCATGACCGAGTAATACACTGGAAAAAACCGAACCTTGATATGTTGATTTTGGTTCGATTTGTTGATTTAACCGGTCTTGACTGGCTTTTCACACCATGTTGATTTACATATTTTAAGACATCCAAGCCAAACAAAATGAGGTGTACCAAAGACTAGAAAAATGATTTAAGTTGGCGTTGCCCTCGGACCACGACAAATAATTTTTGGTTTTGTAATTCCGTTGTATTGATTGCTGAACTTTATCTACTTGATATTCTTTTGATCACTGAAGACACGAGAAATGAAATAACAGAAAATGAAACATAAAACGTTCGATTTGATTACTTTGGAATCATGGTGAAATGCTACTAATACATGAAACAAAACATTCTTCAACTGAAATACAGATACCCGACATGATGGTTCTCTTATTGTTCAACTTGGTTAAGCAAAAGCACATAAATATCAAACGATATTATTTACAAGAGGTTAAGAGCACCATCGATCTGTATAGCATCATCACATTACATGGAAGAAACAGCGGATTCAGGCTCAGCTGCATATTCGGAAAGTGATCCCCTTGTCCACCTCTTTAACATGCTTAAAGCTGCCTTTGGTTGATCCATAGGAACCATATGACCCGCATCATGAACCTGTTTGACTTTCATAAGTCAAAATCCCGTACACTTTTTAACATAGTTTTTAAAAGGGAAAGATAAGTACCTTGAGGAAACTGAGTGGCCCATGGGTTTTGAATACACCAGCTTCAGAACCATCGACTTCAAAAGTAGCATCAGCTGATGCAACAAACTCTTTCTGACCACTCCATTCCATAGCGTGAACCCATCTTGAGTTACCTATACTCGTAAATGAAACACAAATTAATCATATAGGATCAGGGAATTGCTTGATTTAATTTACGTTAAAAAGCACTAACCGAGCCAGTTGCAAATAAGGTCATATTCCCCTGCATATACGAGCAACTTAATTCCATCCTCGAGAAGATGAGGGATACCAGCTTCGAGATTCCTCATCCAGTCCATAATCATGGCCTGATACACAACAGGGCTGCACGAAACAAAATCAATATCTTGAACTCCAAGAGCTTCCTTAACAGATTTCTTAGCAAGTAAATTCTCCATGTTCGAGAAATCGTAGCAGAGGCTGCCCTCACACTGCTTTCTAATGTCATAGTGCTGCAATATATTCCGAAGCGATTCATATTTAGTTAGATAAAGTTAGTCAATTATCGCTACCAAAATATAAAAATGAGAAAAGATCTAAGTACATTGATATTGCCAGCAATGGATTTGATTGAGCTAAAAATGGTGTTGCAAGCCAAATATGCAGCCATACAAGCGGTTGTTCCATCAGTACCACAAAGTTTAATTGCTAACTCACACGCTGGAAGTCGTCTGTTAATGTTTTTGTAATCAGACTCTTTAATTAACCCCATATCCAGTGCGTAATCAGTATACGCTTTGTACTGAACTAGTGGATCAGTGAGTCCATTTCCAATAGCAAATCCCTGTGCATAACAACTCATAAAGTAAATACACTAACTCAAATAATAAAAACATTAAAATCGGCAAATAAAAAGTTAAGCAAAAAGAGATACCTTTAGGTTTATATGGATTCCTTCCTTATCTTTATTTCCTTTATGAACTCGAGCAGCAAAAGCAGGAATATAATGTCCAGCATATGACTCTCCCGTTATAAAAAAATCGTTCTTTGCAAACTCAGGATGCTCCTTGAAAAAGGCCTGTAAGAAGTCATATAGGTCATCACTCACACCCTCCTCGTTATGACGAATATCTCGTTTATCAGTACTATAACTAAATCCAGTTCCAGTAGGTTGATCAACAAATAACAAATTCGATGCCTGATCCCATCCATACTCATTCCAAACAAGGGAAGTGTTCTTCTCGATTTTAAAAGGTCCATTTTCGTAAAACAAAGCAAGCTCACTACTACATCCTGGTCCTCCAGTTAACCATATAACAACAGGATCTGATTTTCGACTCCGCGATTCAAAGAAAAAGTAAAACATCCTACGAAATACAAATAAATATTAAAAATTATAATGTTCACTACATAAAAAACACACAATTTAAGAAAAATATAAGAGAAAATCACGAAAGTGCTCACATTAGAATTCGATATTTTAAAATTGATCACTAAATTCACGAAAAAAACCGCGAGAGCATATCCAATATCATAATAACCACACATATCAAACATATTTAATTCTCGTGTCAAAAAAGAGGCGCAAAAACTTTTCAAAAGAAAAAAAAAAGGTGGACAGTTATTTTGAGACGGATAATAGATATATACCGTGCAGCATGAGAGTGTTCAATGTTATAATAACCAGCATGATGACCTAGATCATCAACAGACACACCATTCAAATCAACAAAATCCGGAAACGTAAACCGTTTCTCAACCAACTTCTTATCTGCTACACTTCCTCTTACATTAGACTTTCCGTCTTGTTCGACGACGTTTACGGCTCTTTCGGGAAACAAATTAAAGCCTGTGATCATGTTTTTGGCATCAGTGAATGGCAAAGTAGGATTTTCTAGCGTGAGAGGAGTTGATGAAGTGAGAGGGGCTAGAACAAGGAGAAATAGGATCAGATTGGTCATTTTTTTTGTGAGGGATTTGGGAAATTGGGAGTGGGGATTAGGGTTTATAAATAGGATGGAGTGATGAAATTTTGAAACGGAAATGATGTGTGTTGCTTAAGGGAATGGAACGGTGACGTTTTGGGTTTGGTTGTGAGAAACTGCTTCTTTATGCTTTTGCTTTATTAGGCGGGAACCGCATTGCTTGGAGTGTGCATTTTCTCATTTTGTCACCAACTAACTTTTTATTCTTTATGCATATAATAATTATACATTTATATTATTTATAAGTGTCTTACGTTGTAAAATAAAATAGTTACGTCTTTATTAACAGAGTAGTTACATCTTTATTTAGCTTATTTGTTGATTTTGGGTTTTTAACTTATTTTATTGGGTTGCGTCTTCTTTTAAAAAGTTAATCTAATAAAGTAGTTATGTATTAATTTCGATTGAATGATGATTTTTAGTTTTATTCCTTCCTTTATGTGTTATGTTTTTTTTTAACTCTTCTTAATTTCAAATTGTTATTTTTGGTTTTAGGTTATCGATTAAAATATAAGTTTTTAAACCCGCGACAAAACACGGGCATAAAAGCTCGTTAATGAGTATCAACTTTTGTTTACAAGGTATAATGATGAGTTGTGAAATTGTGAAATTGAAACCAAAATATACATGTTGGGGTTCTTTTCTTTTGGTTTTATATTACTTTGTCGTGTTAGTTATTTTAACTAAATTTAGAAAATATTGCAACTAACTTAAATTATGAAATGTAGGTATACAATACATGTACATAGTTTAGAAAAGATAAAAATATCATGCACAAACGTTTTATCTGTTTAGTATTTAACAGCTTAAATAACATTTTTAGTAACAAAACGATATGTTGCGTGACATAGAGTTAGAGCATTCGTTATAGTCTCCAGATCACTAGCGTTTTTAACACATCATCAATCACTTTTCGTGTTATCTCTCACTCTCACCAAGGTTTTTTGCCGCATCAATTACCATAAATACACATTGTTTATTAGAATTTGGCAAAGATAAACCCGAACTTGAAGATAATCTTTACGTACACTCCATAAAAACACACATTTCATGCCCTCAATCACGAAAAGAGTTTGAAACGACATGCTTACAATTAAACTCTAACTCCTATTTGTACCTTTGGAAATATAGCTAAAAATTGAAATACGTAGCAGAAATAACCTTGTAACACTATTTTCATAGTCGGTAAGAAGGGTAAAAATGTCATTTCTCAAGTTACATGTTGGTTTTGCATAAACAAGTTTTACTACTGCTGCATAACTACATCATCTGTATTTGATTACAACCTACGGTTAGAAAAAGAAATTAAAATACCTCGACTAATGCTTTTCTAAGTATCGTATTAAATCAAGAAATATCCGAATCAACTAAACAAGGATATCTAATTCATCATCTAAATCGTATAAACCTTCACTATGCCATATATCAACAAGAAAGTCAACCATCTCCTGCAAATTCAACAAAAATACTTACTAACTGTATACAAATAAACACGAACTGAGAAATAGTAATCAATAAAGATTCTTACCGATAAAGGGAATGGTTCAGAGAATCTGTTGTTCGTTGAAAGCAAGTCTTCATAAGTTGTTAACCAACTGTATATATGAACGAGAGTTATAAACATTGTTTAATTACGAATTAAACCAAAAAAAAAAAAAAAAAACATCGATTGAAATTATGATGGAAAAGTCAAATAGGCAACCTTATCGTTGGTTCTCTATCATGCATTCGTTGCGGTTTTTGAGATTGATCTCCAATCCATCGTCTTCTACACTCGTTCCAAGCAATTGCACCTATTTTTCATTGAATTCATAGTTTATTGGAACTGTTTGACTATCAATATTTCATTTTTATTACTCCAGATAAAGTAAATACTTACCATGATTAATAAATACAGGGGTCGTACTCTCGTTGCATTCTGGGGTTTTCATTGCTTCGCTATTAGGTTCCGTGACTTCTAAGGGTTGCTTCTCATCGGATCTAGTACTTCCGTTATCGACTTCCGTTCTCATCATATTGTTAAATTGTGAACTTACAGTGTCGACCTCCATCATTTTTTAAGAAAAAATACGATGCTTTTCACTGTTAAACATTAACTTCAACTGCATTATAACATTCGGTTAACGAATCATTAGTTAACAATAAATTAATAATAATTAGTAATCTTTAACAGATACATCACACTTATTTGCCATGAATTTCAAGAATCATGCGAAAAGTCAAGAACTTCAAAATAATAAAATCACATATAAATCACACCGTTAAAAAATATAATTCATTTCCACAAAGTAATGTGTGATTCACGTTACTTTTCTGACCCGTTCAATCCGATATTTCATAGTGACCCGTTACCCGACCCGCCCATTTTGCCACCCTCCATATGTGAACAACCAAATGCCGATTTTGGTAGCAAACTATATCGATTCCAACATCAAATTACTAACAATCTTTATTACAATCACTGATCAACTACTTCTTGATCATAATTCATAAACCCTAAATCCACAAAACCTCTATTAACATTCAAAATCAAAACCACAAATCCAATTTTTACCAGTCAAATTCATATTTTCTACAAATTAAACATCAAGAACAACACACGAAAGAAAAAACCCATCATCAAAAACACAACTTTATCACACAATGTTCATCAAAACTTCAAGAACACCAAAACCCACACCAAGAACACAACTTTACTGCACATTCTTGATTAAAACACATCAAGATTCATACTTTATCAAATAAAACAAAACAAAAAAACCCACAAAAACCCTTAAACAAGTTTCAATCTTTTTCATAAAAACAAACAATGAACACTTAATTATGACAAAAAAAATTATTTAATTAGAAAAAAAATACAAAAATAGAAAAAACCCACATCAAGAACACAACTTTACTGCACATTGTTGCTTAAAACACATCAAGATTCATACTTTATCAAATGAAATAAAAAACCCACAAAAACCCTTAAAGAAGTTTCAATCTTTTTCATAAAAAACAAAGAATGAACAGTTAATTATGACATAAAATTAAAGATTAGTAAAATAATGACTACAGAAATGAAAATGGGGATTACCTAAATTGACAAAATTAGCAAGATCAATAAAAGAAAAAAATAAAGACTTTATATTGACACGTTTTTTGTTTTTGGAAATGGAAGTCTTTCTCGGTAGTGCTGCTGACGTGGATACTATGCGGATAAGCTAAAATGTACTTTGAAATTACTTTATTGTCCTTGAGTTGTTGAGCATTGGAATTTTTATACACATGGTCGGTGGGGTCTTTTTGGGTAATTACTATTTCTAAAACAAAAGTTTGTATATGTGGAAAAGTATGGATAAAAAAATGAAATTGTATCCATTAATTCAATGAGATTAAAAAAGAAAAATCTTTTTAATAAAGTATGCAAAGTTATTTGCTTTTGTATTTTCTTTTTTCTTTAACTTTTGATTTCTTTAACTTTTGATTTCTTTCGTCTTGCTTGTAAGTTATATGGTAGAGAAAATTATAAAAGTAGTCATCTTATATAATAGAATTTTAAAAGTAATTATTAGATTTGTGAAAAGTTTCCTCGTAACCTTTTTATCGCGGAAATCAGATTTAAAGTATGATACAAGAATATCAAAGACAGCGAGAGAAACGTGTCAAAATTTTAAACCACTTATTTCAAACATATTTAAATATCACGACAAGAAAAAGTAACGCAAAATCTTTTCGTGAATTTAATGGTTAGATAAAAATATGTCAGATAACTATTTTGATAATTTCTATTTATTGCAACACTTTATGATACTTTTATAGTTAAAACATGATAATGTAATGTTTGTAGTGACCAGAAAAAGAATATAATTTCAATTAGACTACAACCGTTACGGAAATTTGATTGACGATTATCAAAACGCAATGTTACGATGTTACGTTACATTTAACGTTTACGAGAACAATTTTATAACACAACAAGCTCTTAGAGGATGGCCATAAATATATGACGTTTATTCAATGCAAGAAAATATCATATTAAAACACTTTTATTTGAATCATGTGTTATTCCCTAATAAAAGTTTTAATCTATGATACGATTTTTTAATAATAGAAGATTTGAACCATCTAACATTTCTAATAAAATAAATATTCTGAAAATCTTTTTTGCATGTCGATAAAATAATTAAAATAACATCTTTTTTATTTGTGACTAGGAAAATATAAATTGTTAAAAAGGACACATTTAAAAGCTATACTAGATTGTTTTAAAACACAAACCGACCTTAGCTCAGTTGGTAGAGCGGAGGACTGTAGTTGTTAACTGAAATCCTTAGGTCACTGGTTCAAATCCGGTAGGTCGGATTTTCTTTTTTTTATTTTTCTTTTTTCCAAACAATTATGCAATATGAAATACACCGGAAGTCGATAACGTCCACCATCACTAACACCCATAATTCACAGCTTCGGGCGAGTACCATGTTAGTTTATTAATCTATAATCACGCATCTTTGATCTTTGTGATAGATTAACCAGATGTATAGGTTTTAGATTTGTTAATAAAGTTATCTCCCTTTTCACTTTGTAAAATACATAATAGTGTATTTTCTAGTTGCATGAAATCGTTAGTCTAGTTTCTTTAACGGTTTCCATTTGTCTTGAATTCCAAAGTGATCATATCAATGTTATTTGTTAGTCTCGAAATGTGGTCAACTTTACACACAAACGACAGTAATATAGTGTGAATAAAAGAGATTTAACGAGGTTATATACAATATGGGTAATCGTTATATTGGGACATACGAAAGAATAGAGATTTTCCTTATAAATATTTGTGGCTTAATGTTTAAAACACTTAGGATTTAGAGCACACAGAGTGGTTAACACAAATACTAAGGATTTAGAGCACACAGAGTGGTTAACACGTGTTTTTAAAAAATGCTTTGCAAACGTAAGAGAAGTTTCCGACCAACCAGATGGATTAGCCCGTTTACAAGAGCAACTTCTCTCTCAAACACTCAAAGGTAAGAAAGTTCAGATTGCAAATGAACATATTGGAATTACTTTTATAAGAGAAAGACGTTGCTACAAAAGGGTTCTCATTGTTCTTGATGACATCGACCAATTAAGTCATTTGCTGGACAACGACATTGGTTTGGTCTAGGAAGTAAAGTAATCATTTCAACGAGAAACGAACATTTGCTAAGTCAAGCTAGAGTACATTGATGAAAAATATGCGGCCAAGAACTTGAACCACAACGAGTCTTTGAGGCTATTTAGTTGGCATATGCTTTCAAGAAACCTTTTCCATTGGTTAATTGCAAGAAACTTTCGAATGAAATTGTGAGCTACATTAGAGGGCTTCCATTAGCTCTTGAGGTTTTAGGTGTTTCGTTACTTGGACATACCGAAAATCTAAAGAACTTTGGCAAAGTACCTTGGAGAAACTAAGAAAAATCCCTAAAAACAAGATTTTAGCAAAGCTTAGGATAAGCTACGAGACACTCGCTCATGATAAAATAAAGAGTATTTTCCTAGACATTGCATGTTTTTTCATCCGAATGGACAAAGGTTAAGCGAGTGATATTTTCAATGGTGGTGTTTTATTTCCTGATGTCGGAATTAGTATCTTAATTGATAGATGCTTGTTTAGAGTCAGTTGGGATAATAAGCTTAAAAATGCATGATCTAGTGCGGGATATTGGAACGAAAAATGTCAATGTAAAATCCCCTTATGAACCTGGAAACCGCAGGCGAATTTGGTTTCAAAAAGAGATACTCGACGTGCTAAGAAGACACAAGGGAAGATTTTTTTTTTTTACATATTCAAATAGATAACAAAAAATGGATAATATACATGGAGGCCACCAAAGTATTCAACTTTTTTTGTTATGGCTTGTGATGGTCAAACGGGGTTATGTCGTATCGCTAACCCTGACAAATAATAATAAAAAAACAGCTAAAAGGAAATGCGTCACATGGTGCAAATGGGTCGAAAGTCACCCAAAGTATTTTTAATGTATAAAAGCTCCTAAATAATTTTATACAAATATAAATATTATTATTGAAATATTCAATTTATTGAAACGTATGACCAAATTGCAACTGTAAGCTTAAGAAAGAACTATGAAGAATTACGGGTCCATCTCCGGCATCAATTAGCTAAGAAAGAACCTGAATATGTGACCTAGAGAAATGATACCTTCTACTCGCTTGCTTCCGGCTTCCACAATCACAACTCGTCTTACCCCTGGTTGTGCGAATCGTTCCATGACTTTATGCAGAGAATCTGAGCTCAAGCACATGTGGCATCTTTGTCCCGTTGTCCCAAAAGAAGAGAATGGTTCTTGTCCCAGCTGCAAAGCCTGATGAATAGTCTTTTCTTCGAGATTAATGTGTGTATATATTTTATCTTTTGCCAAAGCAATGATATCACTTCGAGAATATACATCCAACAATGAGTCGTTTTCATCAACAATGGGAATTGAGCTGACTTCAGCTTGCAAAAACAAACTAAGTGCTGCACTAAGAGAAGAGTTTGGTCTCAAGATCGCCAATGGTTTTCTATTCGATTCTCTAATTTCCGGGACCCATGTACCCAAAGGAAGGGAATATATAGGCCGTTGCAATATGGGCAATGAACTTGCAGAATGTCCAAGTCCAAAGTATCGGCAAACAATTTGAAATACTGCAGAAAGTGAAGCAAGATATAATAGTCGTGGATGTGAACCATCGTCTGAAGTTGAATAGGTGACGGGAACTGTAGCAATTCGATTTTGCAGAATCTTTAGCGTGACATCTTTTAAATTTTCATCTGGCCCGGCCTGTACTAATCTTTTAGAAAATAATTTTCCATGTTTTGCTTCTTTCCAAGCAGATATAGTACGGGTCTCAAGTTCTTCCGCTGTGAGATTGGACCCGTGACTGCGAAGCTCAAGCATAATTAAAATAAAATCCAATGCACTCAAAACACCAACAAACTGACCCTTTCCGGAGTCCCAAAGAGGGACCCGTAATTCTTCATATATTAATCTAAACAGACTCGAGATACTCAATTGATATCTTCCGATAATGTTAGTACGATTATTTGGAAAACTTAGGCTTAAAATGTAAATCTCATTTAATCCTCATAACTATTTCGTAACCCTTTCTCTAACCTTGTCAACTAGTATAATACCCGTGCCTTGTCTGGGTTTTTTTTATAAATAATATTTTCGTCTTTTAAGACTTCCGCGGTACGTGAACTCTAACATAAATAGAAACTTTCTTTAGAAACATGAAAGACCAACTTCCTGGGTGGCTCCCTTCCAAACTCAACTCACAGCAGATCAAAGTACATGCTTTCATTTGCAGTTTAGTAGTATTACTATATGATCAATTAGATGTGTACCGAGACTTTTGAAAGTTTTTGTGTCTTTGCCACGAACTCTTAACAAGGAACTAGCATTTTCTTTCATAATATCCAGAGCTATAAAAATAATGAATTTTGCTTATACAATGAAGGTATGAGTTTAGTTTATGATGAGTTAGATACTTAAGTTCGCTTCTAAATTTTCCTATATTGCACAATATTTTAGTATTTGTTAGTGATTTTGCTACCCGTGTATATTAAAATGTAATTAACACGTTTGAATTGGTGTGAAACTCATGGTTATTTCCAAGCTATTATTAGTTTTGAAATTGTGTTTGGTAGTTTAAGGTGTGTTATTGGAGTTTACTCGAAACTTTGTTTTTTCTGACCCATATAAAGGTTCGGGTTATTGAGTGGAATAGATACACCATCCAGCTATATGGTTTTGTGATCGATGAAAAGTCCAGCTAAAAAAGATATTGGTCAAAAATGGGTAGAAAGTTATTGAATTTTTTTAAAACCTCCTAAATCGCTTTTTTGGAATTCGTACAAGTTGGGTAGCTATTGGTTTGGTTGGTACATGGTACACGTATAAAAGTTAAAAGGGAAATATATGGTTTTAATTATGTGTTTGAAGTGGAACTTACTGATATGTAGAGTAAAACTTACAAAGTCCAAAATTATATGGTTTTTTATTTTAGGAATAAACATAGATAGAATAATGTCGTCGATCATAATGGTCGTTTGAGAAGACGGGCAAATTCACACACGAATAAAATAAGCGTTGATAGTTGTGGTGGTAGTGGTCGGAGCTTCACCCATGGCTCTATTTATTCCTATAAGGGTTTGAGTAAACATACAAAGACTAATATGGAGGATTATATTTTGAAACACTACACAAAAGTAGATACTTTTACTTAGAGTCACACAATCATTCGCAATAAAAGTTTTTCGGTTACTAAATGAAATGTAGATATGTGTGATTATACTCATTTAATCAACATATTATTTGGACTTAAAAGTGTATAATGATAACCATCTTCAAATCGTATTCGAAGATAGGAAATGAAGTAAATTGTTATTATTATCTGTTTTATATATTAGATTGAGCTTCTTGTGTTTCAAACTTTCAACTTTTATACAAGCTAATAAGTTTTTTATTGCCAATAATTTTAATTCTTATTTGAAAAAATGTAAGAAGGGAGAAACTAAGGAAGCATATGAGTGGTATTTGTAATATGTTCATTGTTTATTTGAGCATTTTGAGTTTAAATTTTACTCCAAAGAAGTCGGAAATGAGGTTTAAATGATGGGTTGTATAATAAGTTAAAAGCATATGGTTAAATCAAGTAATTTTAATTGTGGATGACACTTAAACACAAAATGTCTTTTGATAAATTTGTTTAATTCATACATTTTGTTTTCTTCTCAAACTTAAGTATTCTATTGTGTTAAAATTTGTATACCCAAACAACGTACAAATATAACACTAGTTTAAAATATTTGTTATCCTCAAACATCAAAACTGGCAACATACAAATTCCTAATTTTATTTGGCACGTGTATAAATAAATCCCAACTAACTTATGTGGTAAATGGAGACTTTATAAAGTTGGGGTTAACTCTTAATATGATCCGACGGTGGTAATTACATGCTGAGACACTAAGTGCGGACAAATAAAATATATGAGAAATGCGATACATACAAAATATTTACTAAAAGTAACTTACAAAATGACATGTCACATGAATATAACCAATCACACTACACCACTAATTCTTTCTTATATTTTTTCTTTTCTACTAATCTCTAGACACATCATTTTGTAAAAGTATTTTTGTAATTTTTTTGTAAGTATAGGCTTTCTCAAAATATTTCTACGTAAACAGACTCGAGATATTCACTCGATATCTTCCGTTAAAGTTAGATAAGTAAGTTGTCAATAGTAGTAAAAGGAAGGACGTAAATAGACAATATCAAACATCTTGAATTCATCTATTCATACCTCTTTTCTAGGGTTTCCACTTTTAGACCTAAACCCCCAATTCGCACACGATATTTATTATTTTCCAAAATAAATCGAATTATTCGAAGAAATTCGCACAATTAAAGGTAATTTCATGTTCATATCACACGAAATTATTCTTGATTTTATGTAATTGTTTTTCAATTGATTGAATTATTCGATTTCGAATTTGAATTTTTAGGGTTTCGGAATAAAGTTTTGATTTTTTTTTTTGTTTAAATTACGATTTAATGTAGGTAGGATTATTGATTGTTGAAATCGATGGCTGGAAAGGATTCTGATTACCGTATATTTGTTGGAGGTTTGTCATGGGAGGTCACCCAGACTCAGCTCGAAGACGCTTTTAGCCGTTTCGGCAAAATCGTCGATTCTCAGGTTTATAAAATTTCGTATCTTTTATGTTACTGTGATTAATATTTGATAAATTCATCTGTGTTATCTGTTAAGATTACTGATCTGCAAATTTTAGGGTTTTTATTTGTGTATAACTTAGTAGTTTTGATCGTTTATGCTGTTTCACTAAACCGAAAGTTTAATCAGCAAGCTAGAATTATTTTATTTTAAGTGTTTAACTTGAATTTTGGATCGAGAATTTGGTGAATATATATTGAGGCACTACATAATATGATTTTTTCCCAATGTTATGTACTTTTTGTGTCCTGTTTCACACGGTTATAATTGTAAGAATCTATGGCTATTATAAGGTTTAGTTGCTAGTATAAGTGTATAACTTGATTTAATTTCTTATACACATTCTCAGCATTCATGAAACTTATCAGGAGTTCTTTTTCTTACTTGTTTTTGGTCGTATTGTTGCAAGTTTAATCTTTAATTTTGTTTGTAAGTTATATTTTTATGTTGTTGCGTAATTTAATGATTCTCTCCTTGTTTTGTTTTTTGCTGGATGCTGGTTATGATATGTGTTTGCTTAAGATGGATATGGTTACAAGAAGGTTTTTCAGTTCTGTTGGGTTGAACTGCTGAAGCTTACTGTTGTTTCTATGGTTGTTTCTATGCTTTGTCGTCTTCAGTTGACAGTTAGTTGTGTTGAAATAAAGTATATAATTTGTCAATAAGCTGCCCGATTGCATTGAAAGAAACTTGTATCAGAAGTCTGTTCAAGTTAGATTGTGATCTGTTTTGAGAAAAAAAAGGCAGTAAGTTTGTGATCTGTTTTGAGAAAAAGCAGTAAGTTTGTTATTTGTTTCGAGAAAGAGCAGTTGAGATTCACACATAGAGATCTAACTGAAATTTGGACTTTTCTTAATATGCCTTGACCCGTGGTTAATCTTCTCAAAAGTCAAACTTAGAAAAGGCACTAGCTCTAGCACTAGTTAAAAGTTACTGAAATTTTTGACATCAATATGGCTTTTTTGGTTCAATTACTACTTAATAGTTCTAAGTGGCAGTTACTTTGCCCTACAATGGTGATCTGTTTTGAAGTGTGTGTACGTTAAAGTCTATGCAAACCAGATCCATTAGTTCCGTGAAGCTCCAAATAACTGACACATTGTCATGATGACGGTTTTCAGTTGGAAGTGATGTTCATTTGAACTACTGAACAGTAGTGAGAATTAAACTTCGAGCAGTGGCGTCCAAAAAGTCCACATGTGGTTATGTCTAGCTGTTGAGTAACAATCTTTAGCTGCCCGTGCTATTCTCCGTCAATCATGCATAACTTTGAGCTGCTTAAAACTTCAGCACTTATATTAAAGCTATAGTTTTTTAGGAATAAGACGTGTGTTCTCTGTTTCGGCGCAAGTGTGGCCAAGTTTTTCAGCAAATTTTCACTCCATTCTGATTAAGGTTTATAATTGTTATACATACCAATATCAGATTGGTGGCCATCGTGATATACTGGAAATTTAGGGTACATAGCAGTCTTTTGTGGAAGAAGGTTCATTAGCTGTTTACATTGTGAAGCTAGATTGGGTTTTTGATTTTGCTTCGTGCAAAGAGTTCTATTTATTTTGCATTTCTCTTGAGTAGAATTCTTTTGTGTCACCTGTGATCAATCCTTGAGGCTTATCTGACAGTTACTTATAGTTTAGTAAACATGTTTCTTTTCCAAGTTCTCCACATTTTAATATGGGGTCCCGGTTCTTAATATATACCATCTATACACTTGTACATTACTCGGTTCAGTATTTTCGAGAATCTGCCTCTGAGGTGATGGCTTTTCGACTCACATTCACACCCTCCGACTTTCAGACCAGTGCCTACAAGTTGGCCGTCTTATAGAAATATTGGATTTCTTCTCTTCCCTAGTGTGATCTGCGGTGTCGTATAGCTCCCTTTGGGAAACTTGGATTCCTGCTTTTTGTTGGAGATCTGCATTGCATGTACAGCCCTTGAAAGCAACTAGTCTGGTTTAGTCAGTCATGCTTTTTCTTTTTGTTGGAGATATGCATTACATTTACAGTTATGCTCGTAAAAGCAACTAGTCGGGGTTAGTCAGTGATCATGTAGGCTGTAGCAACTTTATGGATGATTGGATGAGAAACGCTGTTGCCCACACCGACATTGGGTAGATGAAGTAATGTGATGGTGCCTATTATGTTGGTATCAGTAGTTTGGCAACTAGTCATCTTGTCCATGATTGACTCTTTATGTAGAGATGTCTTCGTCAAAAGTCAAGCATAAGCCGTTCTGTTTCTTTCAGTTGCTTCTGATACGTGAGTCTTAGTTCTGTATGTTTCTCTGAAAGTTTAAACAGTAGCAGATACCTTACTTTGAGCAGGTGGAAAAGAAAAAACAGATTAAGAGATCAGTAGTTTAACTGAACAGGATATTTGTGAGATCATAAGATCTGCCATAAAATCTACACAATTTAGGGTAAAACAAAACCACACTTTCAGAGACGTATGGCAGATGAACTTTTTTGGTTAAGTCATATCAAGTTCAGTACGTTTCTCTGCAGACTCCTTTATTATTAGAAATTAGTTAATACAGATATTGACCAAAATGGAAAAGAAGGAATTGATAAAGTGATTGGTACAGCACAAACCATCCAATTTAAAAGCTAACAAGTTAAGTTATTTGTTGGCCCAACTGATCTAGAGGTAATATGTTTAACCAAGTAAACTTTCTATTTTTCTCTATGTTATTTTTTTTGTGTAAACATTCTAAGCAAAATGACCTTTTCACTATATTTAGAAATCTGATATCCACGCTTTTGGACCTTTGTTATATTGAAATCTATTTATATTTGAAGACATGTTGCCGTTTGTTTGTTTATGTAATGTCATTCAGAAAAGGAATTCATGTATTCTATACCTTCTTTGTCCCATGAAATTACAATTGTTTTAACAGCTAGTACTTAATATATATACCTTTCAGAAATATGTATATAGTTTGTTGCTATAATCGTTTTTAGTCTGGGACTTTTACGTCAACTTTAAATGTTTATGCAGAATTATCATTACATCTTTCAGTTATTTGTCACTTATGCTGTAATTTCAAACTTGTATATGGTATTAAACATGATTCATGATGTAGATAATGGTTGAAAGGGACACTGGCCGTCCACGTGGATTTGGGTTTCTGACATTTTCAGACAGGAGAGGTATGGAAGATGCAATTAGGGAAATGCACGGCAGTGACTTGGGTGAACGTGTGATCTCAGTTAACAAAGCCCAACCTAGAACAGGTGGTGATGACCAGGATCGTGGCCATGGCCATGGTGGTGGAAGTTATCCGTCAGGTGGTAGAGGTGCTGGTGGTTATGGTGGCGGTGGTGGTGACAGACCTATGGGCCAGGACGAGTGTTTTAAGTGTGGCCGCTCTGGACATTGGGCTCGTGATTGCCCATCGACTGGTGGTGGTGGCAGCCAGTTCTCTTCCCGCCCCAGGTTTGGTGGTGCGCCTGGCCGTGGTGATCGCTATGCAGATCGTGATCGATATGTGGATAGGTATGATGCAGGTCGGTTTGATGACAGAGATCGTTATGACAACAGAGATAGCAAGTATGGAAACCGTGGCAGTCGTTATACTAACGACAGGTATTCTTTCGGAATTTTTTATATAATAGTAGTGAAATATTCAAATTATAAGAAATGAGAAATGTTGTTTAAATGCAGGTACCCACCTAGTGGAGGAGACCGTTTTGGAGGGGATAGATATGGAGCCCCAGAACGTTATCCACCAGCACCGCCACCACAGAGCGGGTATGGCAGGGAGAGAGACTATGATAGGGATGTTGGCCCAAGGAGGAGCAGTGAAAGATACGGTGGTGGAGGCGGTGGACCAGCACGATACGAAGGAAGAAACAACTACAGGGACAGAGCAGGTCCTTATGACCGCCCTAGAAGGGGAGGAGGCCGCCCATCTTCCTTTGATTATTGAAAACCTTTCTTATGTTCTGAGATGCTGATTGAAGAACTTTTATATCTGCTTTCTAGATTTGCTTAGTATATGGATCATTTCGTTGGATTACATACTTGTTAATGATTCAGAAGTTACTTGGCTTATTATGTTACATTAGAAATATTCGACAGGCTCTGGTTTTATGGATTTCAATGTGTTTTCGTATGTGAAATCTCTGTGCGTATATACTAGGAGATATAATTTCATGTTAATGTGTTGAATTTGGAATAGATGTCCTTATGTTGATGTTTAATTAGGGATTGTTTGTAAATGGCATGGATATACATATCGGTATCCGCATTTGTTTGAATTTTGATAAGGATACTGTTTATCAAAATATCAGGTCTTAATCTTACAATGGTAATAATGTTCAAAAGAAAGGATCATGGATACTCTTACCTTTTGTCCGTTTGTGTTATCAGCAGATCAAATGGCAAGGAGCCAAAAGCGAAGATGGCATTGTAGGAAGGAATCTGATGGGTACGAGTAGGGGTGAGAAAAAAACCGAAAAACCGAATCATAAACCAAAAAATCGAAAAAACCGACCCAAAAAAGATTGAACCACTTGAACCGATGGTATGGTTTTGGATTTTTGAAAAGCCGAAAGTTTTGGTTCGGTTTCGGTTTCTTATATGAATCCAAACCGAAAAAACCAAATCGAACCGAATAATACATTATTCAAATTAATATAATTATTTAATATTGTTATTATGTTTTTAAATAACTATACTTAAATGTATAAGCTTGTTTAGAATTTCGATAAAAGAAAGCTCGACTAAATATCATAACAATATATAACAATCTTCACTGTATCCAACAATCTAACTTTGCATAAGTTACAATCTAACCGCGACATATAAAACTAAATACTTTTATTAACTATAGGCACCGGGGTTTTTTTCTTTCTTTCGGTTTAATAACCAAAATAGCAAAACAACTTTAAATTATCAACCATCAGTTAAACACACTTGTATATATTAAGAACTACTTCACCTCGCTAGCCCTTCAAAGTGTAATTTTTATATAAAACGGTGACTAAAAACAAAAAAAAAACAAAAATCGAAATAATCGAACCCTAAATAACGGTTCGGTTTTGGTTTTACGAAATTGAAAAACCGAAATTTCAGTTTGGGTTTCGGTTTTAGCCAAAAACTGACCCAAACCGATACATGCTCACCCCTAGCTACGCGAATGGGGGGTTGAATACTCCTGAGTCCACAAGGTTGGTTGGAAAGCCTCAAAAGAGTCGTGATAAAGAACGGTCTCGGAATAAGGGGCCTGGAGGGAAAGAAAAACGGGATGTGGATCAAATCCTCCTCCTCGGAAATTTATCAAACTCAACATAGGTGGATTAGCCGGGAGAGAGGGATGGTGGTGGTATTTTGAGATAGAGTTACACTATGTTTCCGAGTTTCGAAATAAAGAAAAAGAAACCGAATGAAAATAATATAAATGAAAAGAAAAAAAGAAAGAAAAAAAAAATGTTATCGAGTTCTCGAGTTAGCAGGAATAACTTTTCATCATAATCATGCCTTTTTTGATTTGAAAGACTTGAAAATAATAAGAACTTCAAATTCGATGACTTAAAAAGATGAAATTCTAAAAATATTAGGACCTAAACAACTGTTTTTAAAGTATAATGACTCAAATAAAAAGTATATTAATAAAATACAAATTTATAGAAAATATGTTAAATTATAACAACTTTAACTCAAATCATTTCACTCTACTACTCTATTAGACAAAACATGATACCTCGTCTTCAACCCAGTGAACTAAAAATTGATCCATTAATCTTTGTCATATGATGTATGTTCCCAATTATGAAAGCACAATAACGGAATAACGGAAGATAATACATTATCATAAATATATACATATTTCTATCAATCAACGTAATTATAAATAATTTTTGATTATAATATATGTAATCAACTCGGTATCTCTTTTTCATAGCCATTAATTTTATCAAAAGTCATGATATTAATGTCACAAGAATAGGAAAAATTAAAAATTAGAAATGTAAAATACTACTATGTTATCGATGTGATATGATATATGTCAAATATATGACATGACGTGCAAAGACCTTGACATTAACATTGATAGCTCGTATGTTCCAATAACAAATTACTTGATACAAATTGGTTCCATTATACTGAAACTCCATTACCCCTACTTGTCGCAATGCACACTTGATGATTAGTCGGATTTAATTCGGTTAATATTAAGCGTTACTCCATAACCATGTAAAAGTCACTACTCGAATATTTACTTATTATTAGTGAGGTAAACGAGACGAGACAACATGTGAGCTATTCGAGATCGACTCGCAAAATATTCGAAATCGAATCGATTGAAACAAGTCAAACTCGAGTTACTCGATTACACTTTCGAGTCGAGATCGAGCTCAAAGATACTTAACTCGTAAGACTCGTGAGCTTCATATAATTTAGGTTAAATTACACTCGAGCTCGAGTTCTACCCTTTTATATACATACAATTACTAAGTTATTATTATTATATCATGTAATAGTATATGAGTCGAAGCTAAAATGTAAAATGGATCAAGCTTGAATCAAGTTTCGAGAATAATCTTTAACAAACGAATCCTAAAATTTAAAACCAACTATGGTTCAAGTCAAGTTTCGAGCTCGAGTTTTACTAAAACTAGAGAAAAGGTAAAGTTTGGTGGCCCAAAGGTTCCCACCAGCTGAAATATACCAATTTCTCTTACCAAATGCAAAACCCCCAAATTTCCACACCTCACTCTATTCTCTCTCCCACACACGTACATTTCAAACGAAACCCTAGAAATCATCAAAATTGAAGAATAACAAAAAATGGCGGATAAAGGTAAAGGAATCGCCGACGATTATTCATCTGGTAAACGTAAACGCGACGGAGATGATAAATCCGGTAACCGGAGGAGAAAAAACCACAACGTTCTTCAGTTCTTCGAAGATTCCGCTTTCGAAATCGAGGAAAGCGGTTCTAGTGACGATGAAATTTTCATCAATGACGACATTAACAGTAATTTTATTTTATTTATGATCATCGATTTTGTCATTTGTTGAAAATTAGGGTTTAGGTTTTTTGTTATATGGTAGATTGTGGCTTGCATGGTTATAATATGGTACTTTTTGAAGCTTATTTGATGAGATATTGAAATGTATCTGGATTTTAGGGTTTTGTAAAAATAAGTATTATGTGTATGGAAAATAAATTGTTTTCGGTATTTTCTATTATTGTTTGTGCTGATATGATGTAATTTTTGGAATGTGGTTGGCTGTTCCTGCAAATTTGTAGTAGAGATGTGGTTAATTTTACTAAGAGATATTTTTAGTGCCTGTGTTGTGTAAATATTTTTGTACCGATATGGATTCGTTTTCGTAATTAGTTCCATCACCATCCTTTAGTTTTTTTCCAAACTTATTCAAACGAAATATCTTTATAGTTTGTCTTGAGCTTTATACGTGACTACCCATTTTTCCTGATGTTTTTGTTGCTATTTTGGGTATTTAGTCACTATGAACTTTTCATATGTTTCAGTTGGGAGGATCGGAGGAGATGATCTCACATTTTTTAGTTGTGTTAATCACAGTGTAAATAACCATACATGTTTATTCATTTAGTATAACATTGCACGTGTGTTTATGGTAGTCATGTATTCTGGATTTGGAGTCGTTTTAATGTGTTCTTCATCATGCTACGATTCAATTGAGTGCGTTAGAGATTTTATATAATTAATTATTTTGATGCTAAATTTGATTGTTGTTTCCTGTAGTGTATTTTGAAGACTTGGACGCAGAGCTTGATGTGAAGACCGAACCAAAAACTCCTAACATTCCCTTTTTCCCCAAAGAAGAGGAGATGGATGAAGAGGAGATGGATAAAATAATGGAAGAGCGTTATAAACCAGGCTCTAATTATGTTAAATACGCAGAAGACCGGCCTCAATCTACACGGTTTGAGGAACGGAACACAGCTATGCCAATTGCGAAGGATCCAACAGTCTGGAAAGTCAAATGCATGGTATTATTTCATAGCTGCCTTTTTTCATTCTACTAATCTTTTTTAGTCACAGTCACTGTTACTTTAATCAAAATTTTGATTGTAGGTTGGGCGAGAGAGGCATTCCGCTTTTTGTCTCATGCAGAAGTATGTTGACTTGCAAGCTCTTGGAACGAAGTTGCAAATAGTGTCTGTATCTGCTGTCGATCATGTGAAGGGTTTTATTTACATTGAAGCTGAAAAGCAGGCTGATATTAATGAGGTGCTTTTTACTTGTTTTCTTTTAAGTATTCATCTGTTTGTTATATACTCAATTACATATATGTCCTTGTTTTTCAGGCATGCAAAGGTCTTTGTAACATATTTCCAACTCGAGTTGCTCCTATTCCAGTCTCCGAAATTCCACATTTATTTGCTGTTCGAAGCAAGTGCAGTGGAATATCAGTTAACACGTGGGCTCGTGTGAAATTGGGGAAGTACAAGGGGGACCTAGCACAGGTGGCTATAAAGATTTCATAAGTATTTATGGGCTTTTATTTTCTAGCCGGAATATTTCTTCATTATTTAGCTATATGAATGCAGGTTGTACATGTGAATGAAGCTAAGAGGAAAGTTACTATTAAGCTTGTCCCAAGAATAGATCTACAAGCTGTGGCTGAAAAATTTGTAAGGAACTTAACTTATCGAAATATTTATATGTACTAGTATTAATTTTCTGTTATTATAATTTCTGATCCAAACTTAAATGGAGTTGTTAAAATTACAAGTTCATTTTATTTGTTTGTTTGGTGTAAACACATGTATCAATATTGATACCCGTTCACTTGCTCTTTTTTATGTCGATTTTAGTGAAAGGTCAATTAAATATTTATAGCCGTCTTTTTTTGTTTACAGGGTGGAGGAGTTAAAAGCACGAAAGCTACTGTTCCAGAACCTAGATTGTTATCTTCTAGTGAACTTGAGTACAACACTTACATTTCTTTGTTACATCTTACTTTTTTGGTCCCACTTATTCATCAATTTATTTCATATTGAATGTAGGCCATATCGGCCACTAGTTCAGCATAGGCGGGACAAAGAGACAGGGGATGTGTATGAGTTTTTTGATGGAATGACTCTAAAGGATGGGTTTCTTTACAAAAAAGTGCCATTGGACTCGTTAAGCTTCTGGGATGTTAGACCTACTGAGTCTGAGGCTATAAAATTCATCCCTGCCAATAAAGGAGAAGCCAATGATGTAGAATGGCTTACTGGATTGTTTGGTGAACGTAAGAAGAAAAAACCAAGAGCAACGAACAATACAGGTGGAAAAGGAGAAGGTTCATCAAGCTCCACCATGGAGAATGGTTTTGACATCCCTGATCTTGTGTTCCATGGGTATGTTCTCTTATACTTGACCCAAATCGACCCGTTTATAAGTTAATTAGGTGATATTGCCACCTCTATATTAGAGCAGCTTCATTAACTTGTACCTTTTCTTTTAACATACTTCGCTTTGTTATTTCGTCTGCAGTCGCAATGCTTTTGGGATCGTAATTGGCAGAGAGAAGGATGACCTCATCAAGGTTATACTTGTTATTCTTTTGGTTGTTGATTTGTATTTTTCTATTGCTATAAACATTTTGTTTTGTAGGTTTTGGGGGAAGGTTCAGGTAAACCGGTGGTAGTGGCACTTGAAGCTCGTTTGCTGAAAAAAGCAGACTTTGATAAGAAATTTACAGCCTTCGATCAGCATAAGAAGATTATATCAGCAAATGATTGTGTGAGGGTCTTAGAAGGTCCACTCGAGGTTTGTTATTATACTACTTTTTTGAGTTTGTTATAGTCAATGTTAGATTGAGAAATGTATGCAACATTTGATGGATGCATGCTACAGGATAAGCGCGGAATTGTCAAACAAATTTACAAAGGGGTCGTCTTTTTTCATGATGAGAATGAAACGGAAAATTGTGGTTATTCTTGTGCTAAAGCGCAAATCTGTGAAAAGATGGACTTCTCTTCAGATTTTTCCAAGGGAAAGGTTCGTTTTTTATGGATTAAGTTATTAATATGATAAACATTGCAATTTTACACCTCCCTATGAATTATCTTAATTGTTCATTTACTGCAGGGTGGTAAATCAGATGGTTTTGGTGATTTCCCAACATCGCCCAAGTCTCCTTTATCACCTAACAAACCTTTTGAAGGGAGAGAATCTACCCGCAACTGTAAGTTCAAAATTCTCAATTCCATTTGATTTTTTCTTTGAGTTTAATTATGTATTTTATTGTGTATTCAGTCGATCAGGAAGAGAAAGAAGGTTTATCTGTTGGACAAGCATGTAGAATCCGTGTGGGTCCTTTAAAAGGATACATTTGTCGTGTCATGGCAATTCGATATTCAGATATCACAGTGAAACTTGATTCTCAACACAAGATACTTACAGGTTCAAACACGAATTCTTGGTCATCATTTCCTTTTTTTTTTTAATGAATTGGTTTTCTTGGGATCCTGGAGGTAATTGTTACATATATTTTGTGTCTTGTGTAGTTAAAGCTGAACATCTTTCTGAAGTAAAAGAAAGAAGTTCCGCCGTTCCCCTTGGGTATGGTTGTTTAAACTCTACTCTTCATTTAATATTGGCTAACATGAAAACAATAATTTTGACATCTTGTGTTGTTCTCCAAAGTGACGGACAGGATTCAAAACAATTTGAATTGCTTGGAGGCCAGACATCTGGAGGGTTGTACACTTGCTTACATGTATTTAGTTTGACTTTTTTGTAATGTTTTTTCCCACGTTTCTGACCACTTCAATACTCTGTATATAGGAGTTCTTGGGCACCTTTTTCTGCAGCAGGTTCATCGGGTTCTGCAAATCCTTTTGGTTCTGTGGATAATGATGCTAGTAAAGGTATATAGTTTGACATTCTGGATACATTAATCTCTGGTGTTTATTTCTAAATCTTGTTTTTTTATGACTAGTAGATGTTGGAGCTTCTGCATGGGGGGCTAAAACGACACAAGATCAAAGTACACCATGGGGCGCTGCATCTTCAAGTGAAAAGCCTTCTGGTGGCTGGGGAGCTAGCTCAAGTGGTGCGAATAATAATAATTCAGATGATGCAGGATGGGGTGGTGCAAAGCTTGCTGATACTTCTAAGGATGCTACCCCTTGGGGAAGTGCTGCTGGCGGGAGTAACGATGGTGAAAAGAAGTCTGCTTGGGGCGCAGCTGCTGCTGCACCCACAACTGAAACTGGTGGATGGGGTGCAGCCAAAAAGGATGAAGGTACCACTGCTGGTGGTTGGGGAAAGAAGCCGGTTTCAGATGATGGTGGGGCTGGTGGTTGGGGAAATAAGCCAGCTTCAAATGATGGTGGGACTAGTGGTTGGGGAGCTAAGGCAGCTTCAAATGATGGTGGGACTAGTGGTTGGGGAGCTAAGGCAGCTTCAAATGATGGTGGGGCGGGTGGTTGGGGAGCCAAGCCAGCTTCAGATGATGGAGGGTCTGGTGGTTGGGGAGCCAAGCCAGCTTCAGGTGATGGCGGGGCTGGTGGTTGGGGAAATAAGCCGGCTTCGAATGATGGTGGAACCGGTGGTTGGGGAACTAAGCAGGCTTCAGATGATGGTGGGGCTGGGGCTGGTGGTTGGGGTAAACCTTCTGGTGGAGGGGGGTCCTCATGGAACAAGCCAGAAGGAGGCAGTGGTGGGGGTGGTGGGAACACTTGTTTTAAGTGTGGCGAGGAAGGCCATATGTCTCGAGAATGCCCCAAGGGTGGGGGAGGAGGTGGTGGTGGTGACAGAAGCTGTTACAAATGTGGTGAGAGTGGCCACATGTCTAGGGAGTGTCCCAAGGGTGGTGGGGGTGGTGGTGGAAAAGGTTGTTTTAAGTGTGGCGAGGAAGGGCACATGTCTCGAGAATGCCCCAAGGGTGGTGGTGGTGGTGACAGAAGCTGTTACAAGTGTGGTGAGAGTGGCCATATGTCTCGAGAATGTCCTCAAGCTGGTAGTGGTGGCGGCGGTGGCGGTGGTAGAAGTTGCTACAAGTGTGGTGAGAGTGGCCACATGTCCCGGGAATGTCCTCAAGGTGGTGGCGGCGGGGGTGGAGGTGGAAGAAGTTGCTATAAGTGTGGTGAGGAAGGGCACATGTCTCGAGAATGCCCAAAGGGTGGCGGTGGAGGTGGTGGTGGTGGAGACAGAAGTTGCTACAAATGTGGTGAGAGTGGGCATATGTCTAGGGAATGCCCACAAGGTGGAGGCGGAGGCGGAGGCGGTGGAGGGGGAGGTGGCAGAAGTTGCTATAAGTGTGGTGAGGAAGGGCACATGTCTCGGGAATGCCCAAAGGGTGGCGGTGGAGGTGGTGGAGATAGAAGCTGCTACAAGTGCGGTGAGAGCGGCCACATGTCTCGGGAATGTCCTCAGGGTGGCGGCGGCGGTGGTGGTGGAAGAAATTGTTTCAAATGTGGTGAAAGTGGACATATGTCTAGGGAATGTCCCCAGGGAGGTGGTGGTGGCGGCGGCGGTGGTGGTAGCAGAAATTGTTTCAAGTGTGGGGAGAGTGGTCATATGTCTAGGGAATGCCCACAGGGTGGTGGAGGAGGAGGTGGAAGCTATGGTGGTGGGGGTGGTGGTTGGAGTTCAGGTGGGGGTTGGGGAAGTAATAAGGGATCTGATACAGGAGGTGGTGGTGGTTGGAGCAGTGGTGGGGGAGGAGGAGGATGGAGTAAAGCCTCTGATGCGGACACACCCAAGAAGAATGATGCACAAGGAAGTGGTTGGGGCGCCAGTGGCGGTGATGATAATCAGACAGGTGATTTCGTTATCCTTTTTAATTTTATATATCAGCCTAAGTTTAAAATACTAACCTCTCTGATGTTTGCAGCAGCCGCAGCCGGTAAAAAGGAAGGTTGGGGCAGTGGTGGTGGTGAAACGGGCGGAGGAGGAGGTGGGTGGGGATCATCTAAGGACTCTGGTGCTGCAGATGCTAAGAAAGATGACGCAGAAGGAAGTGGCTGGAAGAAGTCAGGATGGTAATAACAGGTTAGAATCCTCTTGTTTAAAAAGTTGAATCCGTAAATTATGGGACTTGTATGTGGTCCTATCTATCCTCCTCCTTCGTTTAATGACATTGTAAAAACTGATGCGACTTCTCTTTTTCTAGCGTAGGTGGCCTGATTGGGGAAGACTTTTGTTGAAGGTGAAAGACTCTTTCTAGCATAGCGGGTCGGATGTTTGGTGAAGACTTTTTATGAAGGTGTTAAGGCTCTTACTTTAAGCTTATGTTTAAACTTGGTTTCCCATTTGACTTGTAATGAATCGTTGTAGGACGCGTTTTCTATCCATCTTTCCATCATTTTGCTCAACTTATGTTTGGTGATGCCCGATATGTGGGTTCTCTCATAAATGTTTAAAACCAGATGTCATCTATTTTAGCGTCTCTAATTATTACTTTTGTGACATTCTTCAACTGCCACAAATTAAGTTTTTGGATGCAAGACATGAGAAGCATTAAGAGTTATGACATCCATACAATTACTGATCAGTCTCATTCTCATATTTTGAAAACAATTGAAAAAACAATTGAAATGATTTACTATGGCACCGAGGGCACATGGTTATTTATCGAATGTAAGTAACAGTTATAATTGGTAAAGAAAGATTTTAAGTTTTATTAAACATGATTTTCTGTTGGAATGAAGTTTGGGACATGGGAAAACTCAAAAAGAAATCATGAAAAGTAGCACTTACGTAAGATGGACAAAGCAAAGTGTTCGAGTTTACGACCAAGATCATAATTTTGGTTTTCATTTTACGATCAAGATCCTAAGATCGTTCGATGTTTTGAGTATGGTTATTGAAAACATGTCGATATGCATTGATTTTTTTTTTATCTTACTTACATCCTCTTTAAATCTCTGTCCAATTTGATATGCATTGCTTGAATTATCGAGTCAAAAACTATAAACATGCTAGCAATTTAACAAAAGAGTAAATTTATAAAGCCTGCCTGCTAAGTGACCTCTAAGAGTATATCTTATTAAGTGTCTTACATTAATGATACAACACAATCAAACCTACATGTAGTTAACAAATTTGGTAATATAAATCATTGGGAATTTTTAGTAATGTATTTGAATATACATTTCGTTAATTAATTTGTTATATATTTGGACTTCTATACGAATTACAACACATAAACGATCTACTATGATTCAATTTTGATAACCTTACGATAAAAGATTTGATAAAAAGTGAATAAAAATCAATTTTGATAACCTTACGATAAAAGATTTGATAAAAAGTGAATAAAAATAAAATTGGACGGCTTAGAAATATCACCTAGTTAGGAACATCCCATGTTCAATTATAAACGTCATAAACCACAAACCAACCTCATATTCGGTTTCGAAAATAAAAATGAATACAAGAAAGCAATTGAAATGGACATTTTGATATAAAAATTGCAACCATGACCAATCAAATTCTATCTTCTCATTTTGGTACCAATAATGTTTCCTAAAACATTATCCTGATCTATATATATATATATATATATATATATATATATATATATATATATATATATATATATATATGTAGATCATAGTAATTTTTAAGTTAAAGTGCAAACAATATAGATTTATAACGGTCACTAGATACTCGGTTATGTTGTATACATTTGAGACAAGGCTCGTCCTTATCAGATAACCTGAAAGGTAAAAAAAACCTCTATATTTACCCGTTAATAACAATGGAAAATATAAAAAAAACTGGGACCATAATGATGAACCTTTTTTTTTCATCTTTAAACTTTCTTTTCTTTCCTTTTAACAATCAATATCTCGAAACTAATTACTATAATAATAATAATAAACCACCATTGTTGGTGGTGGTAATAATAAATAAAACTAAAATAAATAAAAAGATGGTGGTTGAAGGTGGTGGAGATATTGCAACAGCTCCACCACCGAATACCATTCCAAAGTAGTCACTATCATCGTTTCCGCCTCTTCCCATGTTGCCGCTTGCGCTATCTCCAGTTATCGTCCCATCACTATATGACCGGCTCCCATCGTCATCCCTACGCAAACGCTAACGTTAGCTCAACTACTCTATATATTGGTTTAAAAGTGTCTAAAAAGTAGGCATTCATATAAAGTATGATAATTAACATGGTTATTGACTTATTTGTAAAAGAAATAAAAAGGGTAAACAGTAAGTTGTAAAGTGGTTAATGTGGAAATCTATGATGATTACACAATGATATTATTTAAATCTTTATTTACCATAATTACTCACCTTTTATATAGTCAAGGGATAGAATCATCCAATTAGGATCAAATTCTTGTATTTAGTAATCTTTCGGGAACATGTTACACAAACCCATAAACATCGGTTTATCCAGAGAGGGCAAGTCTTTGATTGAGATAAATACGTTGTAATTCCATGATCATTTTCGAACCCTTTTTCATGTCACCCAAATATTTGACTTTAAAAACGTTTTAATATAATATAAAAAAACAAATATTGCAGTTTCTATGAGACCAATAAGTAAACATTAGTGGGCAGGAAATGGGCCACAATGTAAACATTTTTCTATATAAAAAAAAAAGATACATGCAAGCCCCATCTGACCCCACAAGTCACAATTTACAGCTTGCTTACAGATTTTCTTTTCAGGTCCTGACAGAAATGATATTGACATTTTTCACCCAGGAAAACAAATTCTCAATACATTTTGGTCCAGCTTCTGATAAAGCTAACTACTCTTTACTTTGATTTAATAAAAGAGACCCTTTTGCCCCCATGAAAAGAACAGCATTACCCCCTTTTGCTGATTTTTCAACTGTGGTATTTTGGTCAGGAGGTGTTGAATTAGTAAATCCTAGATTAAAGTGGGTCAGGAGGATTTACTAATTCAACTCCTCCATTTAAAGTGGTCGTAAATGACCAATACGCTCAATTAAGTCTAAATTTTAACAAGACCATTTCGCTAAATATAATGACACTACTACCCTTATCTCAATTATGAGATACTAAAACATTTTAGTCACGATCCAATACTAAGAAAAGACAGGATTGCCCTTTTCCTAATTACTCCTTCCGCCCCATATTTATTGTCTACTTTTGACTTTTAAGTCTTTTGTTTTCCACTTTAACCTTATATAACTTTTTTTGTGCAACATACGTCTTGATAAAATATATATCAAGAAAAATACATTTAAAACCTAATCATTTTATATAATTTGCATCAAATATTATATAGCACAAAAGAAGTTATCCAATGTCAAAGTTACAATAAATATAGGACGGAGGTAATATAAATTAAGTAGAGATATCGTTATAGTTTAGGAATTTTGGCCTTAAAACAAAGGGATACCAAATTGTCCCTTTAATCAAGGAAAAAGACATTACATGCCCTTTTTAAGGTGTAACACTACTTTCCAAGATAGCAGTGGGGACTCACTTAGGGGTTCCATAAAATAGTGTTTAGTTCCATAAACCTAGATTAGAACATTATTGGGCCCCACATTATATTTTATAACCAACTTGTCTTACTCTTGATTAAACAAATCACATAATCTATTATAATCGGTAGATTTAATTCGCGGTAACGCTCGATAATATACACTAAGATGTTGTAATTATTGATAAATGACAAGTTGTTAAGTTGGAAGATATAGTGTGAAAACTTGACGATGTGGGTAGAATTAGGTGTTGTATATGATGTAATACAAGTTGTACGTTAAGATGTACATGAGAAAACTAGTGAAGACAACTCATGACCGTTGGCATTTTTGGTTGATTTAGATTCCCCCCCACATAATCACGTGCACCCATGTAAAGTGATTATGGTGTTATGTTACATCATTTCTCTCTAGTTTTGCCTTTTCCACTCCCATTTTTACTATGCGCCACTACGGACGACGCCACATCCCCAACTTTGCCTTATCTATACCTTTTTTTTGTGATTACAGGGGCGGAGCTAGGAATGTTTTGTCGTGGGAGCAAAGTTTGTGCGCAGGGCAAAATTTTCCGAATTGATTTCTAATGGGGGCAAAATATCAAAATTGGAATAAATATAACTATTTTTTCACCGTGACAAAATTTCACTCGTCCTGGCTCCGCCCCTGTATGGCCTAGAGACTGGTTGATGGGGGCGGATACCATATTGTAAAGATAAGCTATTATTAAAATATTGGGTTTGAGAGAAGTGAAAAGTGGAGTGGAAATAGGAAGAACATAAATATTCTTCTGCACATAGCAAGTTGGGTAGAAAGGCCAAGGGGTCACAATTGGATGTAAAGTTACTGTAAATCCAAAGCTAGTTGTAAAGTAGAGAGTAAGTACTAAGTAGGACCAATAAGCACGTACCTTGGCCCGCCAAAGACTCCGGCGTACATTGTTAGCTGCGTCACAAGGTTAGCTGACTTCGGCTCGTAACTTGCGGCCTTTGCGTAGATAGCGCTCATTCCATCGCCGGAGGGGACAAAAAACGCACCATTTACCATTATATCACCATCTGTTCTCCAATTCCACCCTGCCCAATTTCCCTCATCCGTGTCAACTCGTTTAGTCACCTGTTTGTGGCCGTAATATAAATCAAATGATTAATAAGAGTTTTAGAGGTAAACGAATTGACAATAAGATATGCAATTCTAAGGCATCATGAATGCTTAGTCTCTAAGCCAATATAAACAAATTAGGGAAACAATGATGCTTCATAATTCATAAAAACAAAATCAGTGTTTAGTGATTTTAAAGATATGGTCGTCGTGGTTTTCTTTTAATAATCAATCCATTATGTTTTCCTTAGGTGGTGCCGGGGATTGCTAATTAAAACTGCTTATTGTGACTGTTTGGGAATTCTGTTTATCTGATTATTTACTAGTAAAATAATTTTTTTTTGAATAAGCAGTTTAAAGTTTACTTATTCCAAACTCTTTATTTCATAAAATAAGCGGATAAGTACTTTTAAAAACCATTTCCAACACCCGTTCTTAATGTATACGTTACATTCCACGAAAAGCCACATTTCTGTCATAAGTCGTTTGTCAATATAAGTTTGCACAATTTTAAACCTAAGCTGATCAAATTTAAAAACACAAGAACTATCTATAAAAAAAACTACCTCTTTAGAATCAGCATTTGGTGGTGCAATATAACGATTTCCTTGACTATTAATTGTCGGGTCAGCACTACCACCAATCGCATACATCTTCCACTCTGTAAAATCATTATTCATCACATGAAAATACCCATGTCTACACCTCGGCATTCTTTGTATCAAACCTCTCCCAAAATGATTAAACGCAAACGTAACCTGCACAAACAACCACGCAAACAAACATTAACCTAAGTGCACAACTCGTTAACACACAAATACATCGTCTTACATAGTCAAATCGTACCTGCATTCCTTTATCAGGCATATACGCATCATCATGACCCATAAGCATAACTTCATTATGATTACTAAAATAACTATTCGAAATGGTAATAGCAGTAGACCCCAACACAGCATCAATCAATCCATCAGTACAATGAGAAAGTGAGCAATGATCAATCCATATATTTCTAGCTCCCGCGATCGATATACCATCACCATCCGATTTCCCTCTAAACCCGACATGCGATGGACTAGACCGTATATTAGTATTCCCGGACGGCTTACAATCATAAACTCTTATATTATGAATAATCACATTGCTAACATACTGTACTGTTATACATCCACCACCAGTAATCGCCACATTCGCACCACGACCGTCTATTGTTTTGTAACTGTTAATAATTAGTTCATGTTTTAGTTTAATAACCATGTTTGACTGGAATATGATCCACAAGGGTTCGGTTTGTAAAACGGCGTAACGGAGAGTGCCCGGAGTCGGCGAAACAACGTCGTGGTCGGAGGAGTCGGTGACTATGTAGATCTGACCCCCTTTACCACCCATGGCGGATTTACCGAACCCAATTGCGCAGTCGGCGAGACGTTGACGGTTGTTTGCCCAGTTTGAGTCACATCGCCAGCAATCGTCGATTGGGTTTCCGGTCAGGCATCCGCCGCCGGTGGTGTCCAGCATTTCTCGCCGGGAAATTGATACATTTAGTCTCCTGTATGTTAAACTCAGTAAAAAAAATTAGTCAAATTACCCAGATGGTAAAATGTGGTAATAAGTAAAACCCAGATCAGGGTTTTTTCAATTTCTTTATAAAGTTTGTGTTTTTTTTTAATTTTTGTTCTAAAAGACTGATACCCAGATGGTAAAATGTGGTAATGAGTAAAACCCAGATTAGGGATTTTTAATTTTTTCTGAATTTTTGTTGGAAAAATGTTAAACCCAGGTAGTGAAAAACAGTAATCAGCAAAACCCAGCTGGGGTTTTCTGCAATTTCACCATTAAATCACAAAAACACAAAAATCTTTAAAAAAAAAAAAATGATACCCAGATAGTAGAAAACAACAATGAGCAAAACCCAGCTGGGGTTTTCTGTAATTTCACCATTAAATCACAAAAACACAAAAATCTTTAAAAGAAAAAAAAAAAAATGATACCCAGATAGTAGAAAACAACAATGAGCAAAACCCAGATGGGGTTTCTGGTAATTTCACCATTTAATCCCAAAAACACAAAAATCTTGGTAAAAAAAATGATACCCAGATAGTACAAAACAATAATGAGCAAAACCCAGGTGGGATTTTTGCTAATTACCAAAAATCAAGAATCTTTGTTACCTTTGAACTTCTTGAACCACATCTTCAGGATTAGGGTGTTGGTGAGGTAGTGTGAGGTTAAAAGTGGCTCTAATCACTGAAAATAAAGAGGTTAAGAGGCAAAACAATAAAATGTGGGTGATACAAGAGTGAGTGTGAGCCATGGTTAGGTTTGGTTTTGATGGATTAGTGGAGTGTAATAAATGGTGGGTTGGGTCAAGAAAGCTCAAACAAGACAGTTGGATTCAACATGAATGGCAGAGTGTGAGGGAGTGAAGAGGGGAATTATAGGAAATGTAATTGATGTTGTATATATAGATATAGATATAGATATAGATGTAAAATAATGTCATTGGGGGGTCATGGCAATTTGGTCAGGTAAATAATGCTAGCAACTTGTAAATAAAATGCAGCCACAAAGGGGTTTTTAGTTCGGTGATATGTGAATTGGTATGTTAATCTAGTGATTGTGAATTTAAATTTTATAGAAGTTATAGTATAACGATATATGAGTTAGTTTACTAATTGATAAATTATGAATTTAAGTATTGTAAGATATGTTAATTATATGATATGAAATCTATCGTTGGGGTGAGATACTTTTATGCTTTTTCATGGTTTTTAACTTTTTATGCAAGGGGACGTGAAAGTGGGGACACAAAGGAGAGGAGAGTGGATTTAAATCCTAAAATCTTGAGGTATCTTTTGATTTTTCTTTTTAATTGATAAAAACTTAGAGTTAGTTGTGAAGAGTTACTATGATCTAGTTAGATGTTAGTTTTTATTCCTATCTTTTTGAACCACAATATATGTGAATTTTTTTTTTTTTTTTTTTAGTGGATATCATCCAAATAGTTACGGTTTATATAATTATCAAGTCTATCTTTTTGACATAAATCGTTCAAACAAAAGGTTTTTTACAAAAAACTGTAGTTGCATTTTTAAAAATATATTAATGAAAAATGCATGGTCTAAGTAATAGCAACTTTATGCAATTAACTCTAAAGATCTTTATTGAACTAAAACATAGAAATGATATATAACTATTTGGTACAAGTAGTTGTTGTAATTAAAGTATAAATACGAGTTGTAGATAATTTTAATTATGAATTAAAGCTAGAGCTTCTCATTTTCTAAAATCTAAGTCAATTATTTTTTCATTTTAGATCTTTTAGATGTTTTTTATAAGAAAAATTGACAAAGTTTCTCCATCCAAACTAGACGTATATTTTAAGGAAATATATCTTTTTTAAAGCAAAAAGTTATCACGCATAAGAGCTTTGCGTCAAACATATCTATAATTTTTTCTTAGGTTAAAGTTGTCAGAATATAACATATTTTTCCAAAATGTTCATTTTATGTAATGAACTTTTTTTTGTTCATTTAGGTACCTAAACTCTTTAAACCGGCTAATTAACTACCTAAACTTTTTTAACCCGGATAAAAAATTCAGAAATTCAAATACCGGATTAATTAAACAATTTCATTGTTTTTTACAAAATATTGACTTCAAATCATTTTTTTCTTATTTTATCTCTTGATTTGTCATGTGATATGATATTGAAGAAGGTTAATAGAAATAAAAACTAGAATATCATTATTCGTATACACATACCTCATGTAGTATTTTAGCGAAGTGTTTGATTAGCTACATAGTTTTTTAAAGTAAGTTTGACATAAGTATTATAGTTGACTATTCAAATACCTCGTATGTATTTGTAGATAACCAAATTACATCATAATCATTTATCTGAGTTATATAAAACTTATCATACATATTTATCTATCTGTATTAATCAAGTATTGATATCAATACTACATTTTTTTAGTGAGATTTTACTCAAATGTCAAAATTCTAAGATTACAAATTCGAATCATAACAGAAAGAGAACCAAAACTATTAAAGATCGGAAAAAACACTTCCAAGTTGAGATAAGTGACAACATAATCACTACACACCACGATCATTATACTTGACAAACTTGTTGAAACTTACAAGATGATAAGAACAATTTTGTTTTCTCTAATAGATCATTTATTCCAAAGTAATTGTCGTTGTCTTTAATTTTCGTTATACATAAAGTTATCCGTAAAATTCTTTTCTCAAACAAAATATTAATTTTCAGGAAGTGTATATATATTTATCACATATTTGTTAAAATGATTTAAATATTTAAATCAAGAGACATGCATATGAAACACTTTTTGATTTTCGTCAATTATTTATAAATTTAGTTGTTAAAAGATATGTACAAGAATTTAAGATCACATTTTCTTTTTAATGTTTTGATTTTTTGTTTTTTTCCCTTATGTTGTTACATCAATAAATCTTGCAAAATATTTAGTGTCCAATAGAAAACTACATATCTTGACTTTAGCAACGTTATTTGAAACATTATAATTATGTGTGTTATTAGAAATTTATAATACCAAAAGTAAAAGACAATATATGAAAGAGATGTGAAGAGAAAACATTATATTTACAATTATACTTATAGTTCTTTTTTCAATGTATAGGCGATCCAACGTAGAGGTAATATAGTTCCATACATTTTGGCCAAACGATCGATCTTTAACATGATATTACATAACCAAACGATCGATCTTGAGTTGATGTAAAAAAAATTAACCGCTATATTTATAAGTTATTTATCATCAAATGTTGTTTAGATACGGGCCTTACCCTCTAATGAACTCATGGCTCGTACACGACCCCTCTACAACTCTATGACGACAAAATCATAAAACTTAACTGGTTGTTTATAATGTTTGAATATGTTAAATGTTAGTGATATTTTTAACATGTATGTTTATACACTTATATATGGTAAGCACAAAATACGGGGTTCAAAGAGTGAGACCCGTACGTCTTCTAGAGGCGACGTCCATTATAAACGATTTCAGTTTATAATAATTATTAGTGACTATGTTCATAAGTGTATTTCAGCATATGCGCCATATAACGGTGCACAGCTAAAAGTTTAAACCCACTAACGGTATAAACTACTAAAAGTGTTATCCGTTGAAATTCTTCAACGGACTTTTCAAACACTTAATTATTGATTTCTGCCCATAACTATTGTAAACCGTTTTAAAGTGTTGTCCCGATAGTAACATTCATATCTATTTGAAGTTAATAAATACAAGGAACTAATATGAAATCAAGAATTCAATAGTTTTGTGGTTCATTATTATATTATCTCAACAATCGATTGTTCTCTATCTTATCATGTTATAAAAAAATATTAAAAATAATTACGTCTCTTGCAATAAGAATTATTCTGAATTTTAAAATAATTCACTCAAATAACTCATTATTTACGTATTATTATAATAATTTGTCAAGTAGTATTTATTTGCTTTGATTGGTGTAGAATCTTTAATATAATATAAAAGAGAGGCCTTAAATACCATATGGCGAAGTAAGGACCCTTAGATGGGTTAACTTATTTGATTTCAACCGTTAGATCAAATTGATGATGTCATCAAACACTATTTTCATTTTAGTTGTCCCACATCGCTTCAGGTATGAAACTTTTTCATACTTCTAGCATATATATATCATATGCCTTTAGTTTTTCCTACTTTGTCCCACATCGCTTCATGTATGAAACTCTTTCAGACTTCTAGCTTATATATATCATATGCCTTTGAATTAAAATATAGTTCGACGGTAATTTTCGGGTCAATCGGGTCAAACCCGAAACCCGACAAACTGGAACTATTCTATCCGAAACCCGACCCTATTTATGAATCGGGTGTTGCCTTAAATGCCACATGGCGAAGCAAAGACCCTTAGATGGGTTAACTTATTTGATTTCAACCGTTAGATCAAATTGATGATGTCATCAAACACTATTTTCATTTTACACCATTTTACAAAACATAATTACATTATCTCTTTAATTTCAATCTCTACTTGAATAAAAACAAAATTCCAATTTACTTAAAAAAAATTCACTCAATTTGAACTATGATTTACATTATTTTTATTTAAAATCTCCTAATAAAAAATATTAAAACATGTATATAAACGTAAAAGTGTTTATGTTATTATAACTATAAACAACATGTGTATAAACGTAAAGGTATATATATGTTATTATACGTATAACATTGTCTTTTTATAATAACCTAAAATCTACATAAACATAAAGTTTACAATTTAATTTTTATTTTTTTCCGCGCTATCGCGGGACAATAATCTAGTGGTATATAAAATAAAAGAATTTAAGAAATGCATCCATTAGCTCAAACCGACCTTAATCATTAATTTAGTAATCTTAATCTTGTCGGCCTTATGTGTAATGCCGCGTTCTTTAGACCAAGATATATATATACTTCTCTTTTACACTAAGTATAATATTTTATATAATTTTCCTTTTACTTCTTTTATTTTATATAAAGTGGATAATATACGGTAAATGATATGAGCAAATACAATATAAACTAGGACGGTCTAATGCTCGTTAATATAACTTTAACCAGGGACGGAACAAAAAACATTTTTACGCATGAGCGAAGTAATGAATATATTTATCAAGTGAATAAATTTACATTATTTACGAGAGGACAAAGTACAAAGTTTTGATTTTTATGAAAGCAAAACTTTAAAATAACATAAAGATAACAACTTTTTTATATTACGAATAGTGTTTAATTTGGACAACTGCCTACTTTATCACCGTCTTTGCTCCGTCCCTAATTTTAACTCTTATCAGTTATTTAGAGACCTCTTATTACACATTGTTCTAGTTAATAAAATTATAAACTTTTTTTTTTGTGATTTATAGTTAGTGGACTTTTAACATATTTACACTTGTTTTAGATACTTCTAAATTATGCTAGTTAACTTATTCATTGTTTGGGTATTTAAAGAATCTTTTTAATAATTATCGCACCTAGAGTTCGTTATTATCATTTTTATAGACTTTATTTATCCAATGAAATATGAGAAATAAAAAAAAAAACATTTATTAGTTTTGGAGACACATTTTCTTTCATATATGTGATATACATGTCTACATGTTCTTGATAGTCACATGGATCCTATCTAACAACATTAACACCCGTAACATTTTGATAGGATAAAAATGACTAATACTAAATGTTAGTCATTTTTATCGAGAAGGGATAACCTCACCCCCTCCTCACTATCTTCACCCCTTGATTTATTATTATTATTATTATTATTATTATTATATTATTATTAAAAATATAGATCTTAAATTAAAAATATAGATTTAAGATAAATATAGTAATAAAATATACATTACTCATAACAAAATACATAAATAATTAAACATAACAAGTTATTGAACATAACATACTAGATTATCTAATCATCTACATCAACACCTTCAGGATCATAAGTTGAAGGGTTAAGTTGACGATACACTTTTTGTCGATTAACATATGGGGTTTCCCATCCAGAAGTACAGTCATATCTTTCCAAAACCTAGTGCGGATGAGTCGGAGCCATTGGGTATTCCCCTTGTAACTCCACTGAGACATAGTGGTTATCATTTACGAGTGCCAGTGTGATGCTTAAAAAATGCTGAGGAGCAGACCAAAGCGGAAAAAAAGTTATACTGCCGTGGGGACTTAAAAAATTAACTATTATGTCGAACTTTGAAGCAATCATAAACCATGTATCCAACATTAGCATCCAATGCGGCTGTGGTGCAGGACACGCATATGGGAAACTCAAAGAGTGAATAATTTGTTCTAACCATTCAACGTCCATAATTTTCAAGTAACCTTCATAGTGGGAATGAAAACTAAATAAATAAAAGTTTTCGTTTAATAATTTATTTAAATAAATATATAACAAATGAAATAATAATTAAAAATAAAATAAATAATAATAATAATAATAATAATTTAAAGTATCGATTTGACCCCTGGGGGGTGTCGATAAGACCACTCCCAGCCATGGTGTTTCCACCCCCCCCCCCCAACAACGCCGTTTCCGGCTGGGGGGACGCCGTTCCGGCGGTGGTGTTGCTCCAGCAACATCGCGTTTCTTGTTTTTTTTTTTTTTTTTTTTTTTTTTTTTTTTCTTCCAATCTGTGATTTATACATATATATACATATATATAAATATGTATGTATCATAAAGAGAGAAAAAGAAGAGGTATTTGTTAAAGGTTTTTTTTTTTGTTCCTTTAATGGAGGATGTGATCCAAATGGAGAAGGTGGGACTATTTTTTATTTTATTATTTTTGTTTTAAGTCATTTGATTTGATTGATTATTATTTACTTTGATTTTTTATTTTATTATTTTTATTTTATTGTATTTTTTTTATTTTTTTTTTATGTAATGGTTTTTTATTTTTTATTTTTATGTATTGTTTTTTTTTATATTAATCTAAGTTTATTTTTATTAATAATGTTTTAAAAATAATATGAGAAAAAGAAAGAAAATGAAAAATAAAAAAGATGGTGGGTCCCAGTTTTTGGTGTTATGAATGGGGGTGTTTAGTGGTGTTATGTTAAGTTGGTGTTATGGTGATGTGGCAACGAAAAATGGTGTTATTGGTGTTACGAATGGGAGTGGTCTAACCAAAATCAAATTTTGGGGGTGTCTCTATCACCACCCATTTTTATCTTAATATTTATGTTTTTTTTTTTTATCATATATCTACCAAAAATTAAAATATAAGGGTTAGTTAGACCTTTGGACTAATAATGGGAAGGTTAAGAATTCCGTTCTTGTCTCTTACATATTTATTTTTGTTCATTCCAACACTAAAAATAATTAATTTAATAAAATAGTTCTATAAAGCTTTTTATTATGTTATCACGTTTTTAATTATGTTATTTATGTTTTGATTTTTCAGATATAAATTTTTCATAATATTTATTTCACTAATCAATTATTAACTTTTTCAATATAAGTAAAAATATATTACTCAAATTAATTATATAAATTCAATAAATTTTAAGTTTTACACCAAATAACCACAAAGTAATTAAAACAAAAACTTTAATTTATATACATTTAAATATGTGTTTTGTTTATATCATTCTTAACTTTTTCTTTTCTTTTTAAATCCTTCTTTATTACTACAATTATTATAGAGGACATGACAATTTGTGTTTTAACTATACATATATAATTTTGACCAAAGTATTTGTTATCCCGCTATAACGCGCATAGTTTTTAAAATTCTCGTTTATAAAGATAAGAAATAAATCTCATTAAAAAAAAACATGAATATAAATTTCTAAACAATCCATCATCAATATGTCGTCATATGAAATTTAGTTGTTGAAAAATATTCTCCTTCTAAATATAATATAATATAAAGACCCACTAAAATAATATAACATCATTTTCAAATAATGCATCAAGAAATCTATGTATATGGTCATTAATAATATTTGTAGACTTTTGAATAAAAACACAAAATTATTTATAAAGTATAAATTGATATCTAATTTAATTAATAAACAAGTTGATAGTATACAAGTTGTTAGACTATCCGGTGTGAGGCGTGATATGCTCCGATAACGCCACCACCTAAGCAAAATCACGCCCCATAACGCCTCCCCCCACTCCGGTGGGGGCGTTATAGGCCAAAAACTCGCCACGGCGTGTGCATAAAAACGCCGTGGTGAGGGAGAGAGAAAGCAAAACCGATATCGAGCCATTCATAATTAAATACCTTGTTTTTAATTTGGTCGTTCACCTTGTAAAATACCTTGTAAAATACCTTGTTTCTTCTATGTTTGTCATTTTCGTTTGTTTTAAGGTTTGAAGATGACGACCTTGCCGGAGGGTTAACGGAAGGGCGGCGGGAGGAGGAGTACGGTGGTTTCAAGTTTTAAACAGAAAATGTAATGGTGTGTAGGGTTTTGGTTTGTATAGGTAATGGGCTAATGCCATTTTTAGGCCCAATAGAAAATTTGAGAAATTTGTTATTTTTAGGCCCATTTTTAATTTGAGAAATGACTTGTTAGTTGTTACTTGTTACAATAACCGGCCTTATTTTTAAGAAAGCCAAATCACGTTCATTATTTATATTAATCGAGAAAGTCACACTTTTACATTTACATTTGTATTTTTTTTAACGTATTTTAGTTTAATCGTAATATGTTTTTTAATAAATTGTAGTGTGTGTTTGTTTTTTTTTTAATAAAAATACAAGTTTTTAAATTTTATTTATATAAAAAAAATTATAAATATACAACTTTTTAAAATTACACTCTCTTTCCTCTATCACTCCACATCATCATCACTTACACACAACCACACCACTCATTTTTATCACTCCACATCATCACACTCTCTTTCCTACAAATCACACTCTCTTTCCTACAAATCACCTCTATCACTCCACATCATCACCCCCAATCACCTACCACACCGCATAGTCTTAGCCTTTTATCATATATTTTACGTGTTTTGTTCATAAAAATGCTGGCAATCATTAAATTATGAATCATGAAAAATCAATTTGATAAATAATAAAAAATAAAATTGTTTCTATTATGATAAAAATATGAACATTAGCTAGAACAGTTCAAGTCTTCAATCATCATTGTAGCTGGTGCGAAAGAAAATTTATAAATAAATGATTAAACTATTACTTACTTAATATATAAAATAATTCAACACAAGGTAAGTTTAATGGTTTAAACCAATACCTAATAATCTAATATACTCCCGTAATGAAATAAAGTAATTTAATTATCTTGATATATAATAAAAAAAAAACCCTTAAAATGACAAATGGCAAAGTAATAGCCGTTTATTGAATATTAAACTTTAATTTGGATCATTAGATCATTTTGATAATGTCATCATTAATAATTTCATTTTATACCTTTTACTTTAACTAATTTAACCATTTATTTAATTAATACAATACAAAAAACAAATTAACCTTTTTACTTTAAATAATATAACACTTTTACTTTAAATTAATATCTAAAAATATACAAAACATATATCTCTTTAAAATATTAGACTTATTTTTCCTTCATATAAATACAAATTATTAGTATAAAGAAAATAAAATTATTTTTGAATGTTTTGCGAAGAGACATAAAAAAGTTAATTAACATATATATTGACTGTTAAGTGTATATTTATTTCTCTTTTGTTTGTTTTTCTTAACTTCGAGTCTGTCTTGGCAACATTCACGAATTGTATTACAAGAATCGTCAATAGTATATGATATTTTGAGGAATAAATAATAATCTCATCTTTAACTCCACATTTATTTCTTAGAAACAAATGACATAAAGTCGTTTATGTATAAACAAAACATTTTAGAAGACATAAATTTGTAGACAAAGTCGTTTAAGTATAAACGAAACATCTAAGAAACAAAATACATAAATTTGGAGATAAAGTCATTTACGTAAAAACGAAACGTTGTAATATTTGTTAAAATAATCATTTTGTCTAGACGATAAATAGTTCTATTAATATTTTTATATAGATTATGTTTTTTGTTTAACATTATATTATTTTTGATCTAGATATTCGCGTATTACGCGGTTCACTAATCTAGTTTAATACTATAATAATAATAATAATAATAATAATATAATATATACAAGAAGAATGTGTAAAAATGTTCTGAGAGTGTTCGGATTCATATAAAGGAACGTACTTAAAAAAAGTTTTAGTTCGACACATATGAGTGGATTCAGTAATTTAAAAAATGGAGTTCAAGAAAGTGTGAATATTATTAAGATTGGAAATGAAAAAAAAAGTAGAAGAAAAAGTATTCAACCGGTTAATACAAGGACATTAGTAAAGTTGGAATGGAACCTTCAAAAAGGACTCATAATTGTGTCTTTGTGATATGTTATTTGGTAAAATACATTTTTTGTTTTTAAGTTTGGCCGGAAATAATGATCTTTATCCTTTATTTAAAAAAGTTAGATTAATAATGTGTTTGGTACTAGATTATCGTTTTGTGATAACACGGATAAATATAGACAAAAATTAAATCGTAAAACTTATGTTTATGTACATGTTTTTTTAAGTTATTATAAAAAGACAATGTTACATATATATAATAACATATATAGTATTACGTTTATAAACATATTGTTTATAGTTATAATAACATATATATATATATATATATATATATATATATATATATATATATATATATATATATATATATATATATATATATATATATATATATCTTTATGTTTATTCACATGTTTTAAAAATTTATATTATGAGATTTTAGAATAACTATAAGGTAAATTATAGTCCAAATTATTGAGTGATTATAACTAAATAACGATTGACAAAATAGAACAACAAAGGAATGTTTTATTATTTAACCGAATATGAAAAGAAAGAAAAAATGTAATTATGTAATGTAAGAGGTGTAAAATGAAAATAGTATTTAATAACATTATCAATTTGATCTAACAAAAAATCAAATAAGTTAACTTATATAAGGGTATTATTTCGCCACTTTAGTATTTAAGTCAATTTTTTATTATACTCCATTAAAGATAAAAGATGACGTGTTTGGAAGCTTTTAGTGGTTAAAAGTTTGTATTTTTAAGAGCATCCACTTTTATTAAATATAATGCTTTTCAATTTAAGGTTTCGGAATTTGATTTTGAAAGAAAAATAACCCTAAACAAAAATTTAACTTAAAGAGGGTTAGGCCTTATAAAAAGTCAAACTTTTAGTATCTTAATCATCTCATCATATTAAGATTAGATTGTAAAATGTACAAGTATACAACCACTCAAAAGGTTATTTTTGATGAAATAAATATGACTTCGTAGTTTTCTTTTAAACCCAATATCTTTTTATAAGGACTAAATTTTAGGCAATGTTTTTATGTCTTAACTTCATGAACCAATAAATTCATTATAAATGAATAATAAATCACTCTTATATTTTCGAAATCACTATTTATATAATAATAGTACAACTATTTTGTACATGTAGGTTTTTTTTTTTTTTTTTTTTTGTTGAAAATCGTTACAACTATCAGCATTAAAACTATTTTTCTTTTATTATTGACTCAAATTTTTTAATATTAATATATCTCTAATCTAAAGAATATATTTATCACAATTATTAATGTTAGAAACACAAATTCACTACTATTTATATTTATTGCATGGATTAAAGTATTAAACTTTATAGTATATATTCTTATTTTGTGTAACATGTTTCCATTTTACCATATTAGCCCAACAAAGAGAAAAGGGAGATAGTATGGGCTGAGTATGTGGGCCGCATCTCTTGGCCCGCCATACCAAGTTACCAACAATTAACCATTTTCGCTTAAAATAATTCTTTAAACTTGCTACAAAATACCTGCAGAAAATTACTTAAAAAATTCAAAAGAACTAGTACACAAAATTCTACTTTTTCTTCTTCTTTCCTTTTTCAATGTGTAGCAATTTTAGCATATTGCAGTTACATTGTTAAAACTTCAAAGACTTCTTTGTTATTAGTAAGACATCTTCACTAATAAGTTTTATGTAGTTTTAATGTTATACTTTCTTAATTCAGTCTCGATCTTTCACGATTTCGACCTTTGAATTACGTGGGAGTATTAGAGTGCAGCTATTTTAGCATATATTGTGATAGCATGAAAGTAAGAGCACGAAAATCATAAGCCAAAACCTAATTAAGTTATATATGATGTATAAGTTAACTAGAACCTAAAAGCACGAAAGTCATAAGTCAAAACCTAATCATAAGTCAACTATATGTGAATTTCAAAACCTAATTAAGTTATATATGATGTATATTTAACTAGAACCCAAAAGAAAAGCACGAAAATCATAAGTCAAATTACTATTATTAAATGTGATAAAACTGTGATTCTATAATATAATTTTTTTAAAACACGTCATTACATTTGTAATAAATTTTCGTCAAAAGTATATCGAGTGGATGCTCTATAAAAAAAATAAAATAATGCTCATTTAAATGGTGCAATTTATTCGTTTAATATATCTACGGTTTTTGAGATAATTATTTTTTAAACAAAAATTAATTAAAGTGAGTTTTTAAAAATTAGAGTTATGATTGGTTATTTTGTTCTCAATATTTTCAATTGTCTTTAATGATCTCAACCTATTTAATTTATATACGTTTTGTATATAGTAATAACTAATAATTATACCATAGTTCTTTTGTAAGGATATGAAAATTTATATTGAAGGTCTCAAATATGGATATTACAAACTTATTATGAACATGTGGTTTATCTTTCTTGTTTTTTTCTGGAGTCTTGGTGACGAGAACATCCACTCTTTTCTTTTTTTTATTATCAAATGTTACAAATTAAAATAACAAAATTGAGTAATCACCTTGATGTCTCGTAAAGAAAACACCCAAGAACATCAAAAAACAAAATGGCATAGGTTTGATAAGAAGTTAACATGACAACACAAAATTTACGAAAAATGGTTTTGAATAAGAAGGATTATAAGTTTAATTTTAGTTAAAAAACAAGGAATGATTATAAATATTATAGAAAAGAGGTAACAAAAAGTTCTAATATAAAGGGAACCAAACATTAGTCCCAAAAACAAAATATTTCTATATATATTTTAGTGGATGGAGCTCGATTATTTATTTATCTATCTTTTGAAAAATCATGTTTCATTTTCCTAATTAAAACACTCATATAATTATGTTAATTTTTATTTTATAAAGTTTGTCCTAAATTAATCAATTTATTTAAGATGTTAACATTTTGATGGCTGAGTTTTTGGACAACATGTGCTTTGATCAGATGGTTAAGGTGCCAAGCTTATGTAGCTTCAACCTGGGGGTGAAACCGAAACCCTTCAACTGCAAAAAATTTCTTTTAACTTAAATTTTGTTTAAATATTCCCCTTTTAACCCTTAAATTTTTAAACAATCTTCTAATATGCCCTAGAATTTATATATAAAATGATTTATAAGTAATTACTAATTTGATGTTATCATTATTATAATTCAAATTACAAACTAAATTAAAAAATCAAATAACGTCCTTAGACCTGGCAAAATGGACGGGTTGGGTTGGGTTGGGTTACGGGTTAAAATGGATGCGGGTCAAAACGGGTGCGGGTCAATACGGGTTGGTTAAAAAATATATCACACGGGTGCGGGTCAAAACGGGTGCGGGTCAAAACGGGTGCGGGTCAAAACGGGTGCGGGTCAAAATGGGTTCTTTATTATATTTTTTTTATTTCATTCAAGTTTTATAGACTTGACAAAACGAGTTGGTTAACGTGTCAAAAAGATCATTTCTAAAGTGTATGGAACGTCATTTCTAAATTTATCTCGAATATATATCTATATGGATCGTGTATTTAAATAAATAAAAATGTTTGAATAATTGGGTGTTGATGTCAAATGCATTTTAGGTTTTAAAAGAAAATATATAATTAAATACTATTAAAAGAAAATATATAATTTATAAATAAAATCATGTTCAGAAATTTATTCGTTTTTGTTTTTTGAATGAATGGAGAAATGAACCAATTCAACCCATGTGGTAATTTTCTCACACCCATTTGGACCCATTTCATCCTTAATATATTTATGTTAAAACCCATATTGACCCATCTACAAATAATACATGACCCAATTTGACCCGCAAGGCTAAATAAATTGACCCAACTTACCCAAACTCTAGGAAATGGGTTGATTTTGCCGGGCGTCCTATAGAAAATTTCACGTTAAATAATATAATTTATATTTTATAATTTTTTGTTATTCGATTTTTTATTTTTAAAACGGTAGTATAATATCACAAATATTACTACTTATTGATTTTATTTGTTATATAATTATGTAATTATTTTAACCCGCAGAAACACGCGGGTCTTAAAAATCCTTGTTAAAGACAACTTTTAAGTATATATATATATATGAACAAAGTCTAAAAATTTATATTCCAATAAAGTGATCGTAAACCTTTACACTATGATATAAAAAATCGCTAAACTCTACACTACACAAAATATTTTTCTTGTCTAAAATATAAACGTACTTTCATTTTTGTTACAAATGATACGACGTCTATGCTTTCTCTATGGATAACAATCTTTATAATATGGGGTTTTTTTTATTAAAGTTTTCAGGATACTATTTTTTTGTCAATACAAGTTTCAATTGTTTAATTTCATATTGTTCATGAACCGACTCAAAACAAAAATAATGAGATTGATACTTGCTCATGAACTTCATCTAACAAAGTTATTTTCAACGTACTTTTTAGAAAAACTTAATTTTTAAAAATAAATACTTATTGTATTAATTATATTAGAAATTATACTCAAACAACATCAACATAAAAGGAAGAATGTTTATTAATGATTGAAATCTAATTAGATAATTAATATATTCGACCGTTGCAACACAATTAAGAAGTTCACGAACCTGATATGATAAATTTCTTAAGTCATGGCTGTCAAGGATATTTCCTATAGATCATTTGAGAAAATATGTATTGCTGATGCTATAAGTAATTATAATATTAATTATATTCTAAATTATAATATACATTATAAGAGAAATTAAATCAAAACCAGACCAACATAAACGGAAAAATAATTATTAGTGACTGGAATCTAATATCAATATTAACATATTCGACCGTTGCAAGACAAGTTGAGCCCTCTAAATATACAATAGTTTCTCATGGAACAAGCAAAAATAAAAATTAAAAAATCTTTGATGTTTTTGATTGTTACTTGGAGAAAGTCTTACGATCCTCTAAATGATGCCTTGAAAGAGCATAGGTCGTCAAAAGATCGTGATACAAAAAATTATAAATGAAATATATTATTTTGGTTATCTTTTCTTTTACGTTGTTCATGGTTTTTCAAAGAAGTAAGGGAATTTTGCACCCTTTGTTTGGTGATATAACAATCTTTGTGTGTTTTTCCATTCCAAAAGTTATTTTCATTTGGCCATTCATGTGTTTAAATTCTACGTCGTTCATTGAGCAAAATATTTTTTTGAACACATCTTAACTTGTGAAGATTCTCCACAAGTTCAAATGTGTCTAAACTCCAACAAATATTTTGTTTTAGCTTCAGATGTACAATTATCTTAACACATGGATGGACAAAAGGCCAATCTTTTGGTATGGAGAGAATACAATGATAGCTATTACCACCACACAAAGGGTGTACAATTTGCTTGCCTACTCGAAAAGCATAGAACAACGTTTCATGGCGATGATTGAAAAACTACTTTCATATAATATTTTCTATTTCGATCTTTTGGCGACCTTTGTTCTTTTGAGCCATTGCTAGGAGGATGTCGGAAAGTCACTCCAGGGAGGTTAGCAAACACAAATATCATGGGTACTTTTTTCCTAGCTTGTTCTTTCAACCCGGGTCCACGAATATGCCTAAAGTGCGTAAGTTCGATTCCGTGTCTAAGCATTTGCGGAGGACCATCGGTCAAAGTGAATTTACCCGCCATCGTACACTCCTATTGAGGGAAGTAGGTACGAATATTTAGAATATGTACGTTGGTCACTCGTTGTCATCCAAAGTTCTTGATGACATCTACGCCAACTCTTTTCTTTGAATTACATATATACTCGAGATGTTTAACATTTATAAGGAAGATTGACGAGGAAGTCCGTCTATAACAACTAATGTAATATATTGTCTTCTTCTAGTGTTTTTTAACATATGTTAAATGTTGTAGCATTGTAATTTACTCATTATTTTGTAGTGTTGTAGCAATGTCATAAGTAGATCCAGATTTGAATCTAGGGTCCTTTCTACTTTTCCATTCCATTGTTTCTTCGTCGTAATTATTTTTCTTAGGGATAGCTGCTACTCGTCAATACATTTAAAGTTAAACTTCGTAATAAACATAATTATGATTTTTTTTTCTGTTGCTAATCTGTCTCAAATGAAGAAAATTAATAATTGGTTTACAATAGAATCGATTTGGTGACTAATATGTTATAGTCTGGTCTCTACATTTTCTTTTTGTCACTAATCAGGTCAATTGTATGACTTATTTTTAGCAACAAATTGTTCCTAGTTTCTAGCACTGACACAAAGACATTTTTGATCCATGTGTTTGAGGAAATCCACAATGTCGAAGGAGATCTACTCCATATTCTTAGTGCTTAATCTGAAAGGTAGCTATTTCCAGCGCCGTTTCAAGCTAATTTGGGGTCCGGAGCTAAATAAAAAAGTGGGGTCCTAACATCTTTTTTGTATAAAAGAGGGTAGTATCTTCGAAATTTTTTGTATTAATTGAAAAAGTTATTACAATTGAAGGTTGGGGACTCCCCACCTATGGAAAGGAAAAAGGCTATAAGACATGCCTCATTATCCAAACAACCTAACAACTACATATTACAATAGAATAAAACAAAATAAAAAACTAGAACTAAAGTTTACATTTTCGAGCTTTCTTAGATGCAAAATCATCAATAATAATATCAATATTAATGTTGTCCAATATATTTTTCTCAATGCATAACATAGCCAACTCATTCAATCTTTCTTGTGACATTGATGATCTTAAATAGTTTTTTAATAATTTTAATTTTGAAAAGCTTCTTTCGGCCGATGCGACGGTAACAGGTATAGTTAATAAAATTCGATATGCAATGGAAGCATTTGGATAAAATCTTTTTTTTTAATAAACTCTAAAATTTCAAATGCGGTCATAATCACATTTGGCAAAGTCATTTGCACTACTTTGAGTCACGTAAACAATTCATTTACATCTACATCACACATATTATTATGAGAAAACTTACTTGCGAAATTAGTACAACTTTTTTGTAAGTTCCACATCATCCAATGACTTTAATTTTTTTGAATTACATAAAAAACCAAAAATATTTTCAAATGTTGTTATTTGCTCAAATCTAGCTTCTAATGAAGTAATTGCCTTTAACAACAAAAAATTACTCAACTCTAGAATCATAAAAAAACAAAAAGGGTTTTATCATAAAACGAATCTTAGAGTTTTGTAAGTCCTTTTTAGTCATTTTTTGGTATACCTTTTATGCTTCAATTTCTTTTGGCATTTTTTTATATCAAATTTTTTTTGAGCCTTTTCTTATGTCAAATTTTTTTTTTTTGCCTCAAAACTAACTAATTATAGAAGCTATATAAAGGAGACATACAAATTTGGGGGCCCGGAGCGGTCGACCACCTCGCACATGCCCACGCAACGGCCCTGACTATTTCATTTGATGAGGTGTTAGCTTAGTTTTTGGGTTTATGAGCTTATTTAAAAAGAGTCCTACTTATCTTTCGAATACACAATGCACAATGCCCCAAAATAAAATCTGTAATTTTGACTACTTTACTACATCAAATTTGAATTAAACGATTACATATCGATATAAAATTGAGTATTTTATGAATTTACCCGTTGACTTTCTTTCATTTCGAATATTTTAGGAGTTCGTATAGTTATTACCATTGTTTTAGTTCTTAGTTGATCTTGTTTATTCTAAGCTAGATCATACGCTTGCGTATAACACTTCGATGTATGTCCGAGCTATCTTCTTGCTGGTCTTAAAATGGAACTTCTGTTTCAAGAAAAATTCCCATTTAGTTGCTAGAGAACATCACATCTTTTAGGCAAAATTGCTCCGAGATATAACAAATTTTTACCAAATTGTTATTATATGTGATTTTAAAAATTATCATATTATGTAACAAACTTTAATTTCATTATCTTGAAACCTCGTCAATTATTGAAATATAATTATTTTATAATTATTTTTACATATATATCATTTATATATGGTTTAACCTATGTTGATTTTCTTAGTTTGTCATTTTTTTTATATTTTGAAAAAATTGTTAATGAGATCGAAAACTTATTTGTTATTCAAAATTTAATAAACTTTAAAAATTCATTGATTATTTTTTCTTCTCTTAAATCAATATAAATAATGATTTGTATAATATATATAGACATAACTATTATTTTTATTTTTTCATATTAGTTTCAAATAAAAACTAAAGTGATTTTAAATTAATTTTAAATACAATATTAATGGACTCAAAATTTATGACATTAAAAGATTATTTTTAAAGTTAATTACATAAAGCCACAATTAGATAAAATTTCATTATAATTTTGTCCAATTTTTCATATCTTTCATTGATCATTTTGAAAAACAGTGTTCACAATTAAATTTAACTTTTATATCAAAGTAATTGTTTAATATCAATTTACAATAATTAGAAAGTTTTTAAATGTATTATAAGCATGTTCATGAACCATATTTATATTAATTAGTTTCTTATTATATATTTGTTCTGGAAGCTTTTTCTTTCAAGAAAGACATCCGGAAAAAATCTACTGTTGGTCAAGAAAACATATTATTAAATTTATATTAGGTAAACCTTTAAAACATGACTGATATAGAAGTAAATATCCATTTGAAATATCCAAATACATAATAGGGAATACATTTAGTAGTGTTATTAGTGTATCCAACTCATGGTGCAATTCTGAGGCAAGATGAGCCCTTTATATATCATTCGTTTTCTTTTTTCTTTCTAATACATCAAATTAAGCAAAAAAAAAACTCGAAAATAATATTTTTGTTGCTCTTTCTTATCCTTCAATGATGCCTAAAAAGAGCAAAGGTCGTCAAAAGATCCAAATGACAAGAATGGAGAAAGAAAGTAACTTGATGGTTACCTTCTCCAAACGTCGTTCTGGGCTTTTTAAAAAAGCGAGCGAGCTTTGCATTTTGTGTGGGGTGGAAATTGCAATCATCGTTTTTTCCCCAGGTAAAAAAGTTTTCTCCTTTGGTCATCCATCTGTAGAGATGATTGTTGACCGTTTCTTAACTCAAAATCCACTACCAAATACAAGCACGTCTCAACTTGTGGAGGCGCACCGCAACGCCAATATCCACGAACTCAATCGACAACTCACTTGTGTGATTAGTCAATTGGAGGTTGAGAAGAACAAAAGTGAGGAGCTTAGCAACATAAGGAAAGAAGGCCAAGATAATGATTGGTGGGAGGCTCCTTTAGAGAGGTTGGGATTTGACGAGCTTGAGAAGTTGAGGGCTGCAATGGGGATGCTACAAAGTAACATTGACCAGCAGAAGAAGCATCTCACAGAGGTGGTTAACCCACTTCCAATTGTTCCCACCTCGCAGTTCATTGGAATAGGTGGTGACTACATTGAAGTGAAGGGCCCGGGACTTGGATTATCCATGACTCCTCGTGGATTTGTGCTTGGATATAGCCATTTCAATCGCTAAATCAGGTTACCTTTCTTTTTGTAATATAGTAAATCTATTAAATATGATTTGTGTATGTACGTGTTTTATTAAACTGATTCATCTTGCTGGACATCGATACCAATCATTAACCATATATGAAACTGATATTATTTCTTGTTCCAATGAATGAATTTTGAAGTACTACAACGGAAACAATTTGAAATTCACTTGTTGAAAAACCATCTACCATTTTTCCTAAAATGAAAATCTGTAATAATTTAATTTTGTAGACTATCCTTTATAAAAGTTCTAAATCCAAATTGTTCATCTGATCAGGCTTATATATCAAGACAGTTGGAGATCTATCGGAGTAATATCAGAAGGCTTTTAAGTGCGAGCGATTTTATTTTAATTTTTTTTTAAGGTTATTGTTGCATTTTGTTGCATTTTGTTGCTTGAACGTTTTAAGAAACAATATCATGGTATATTTATGAATGATTTAGCTACCTATGTGTAGCTTTTGATCATTGCAGTATTACGTTCTTTTGTGTAGTTTTCCTGTATCGAAAAAACAATTTCAAAGATTGAGATTAATATTTGTAATTCTTTACTTATCTTTTATGGTTGTCGTTTTATAAACTATCAATATTGTAGACCAATATCTAAGTATGACCTGTTAACCGAATGTGTTTAAGTTGGTGAAGGTTTTAATCTAATTAGAATAAGATAAGATTAGTTATTTAAGCCGTGTTTCCTTATTGTATTAAACTAGAAGTATTTCTAAGATTACACTACTTGAAATTTCATGTAACCGTGGGTTCTTTTAGGGTTATTGAAGGACGAGATTTGAACATGACCCACTAAAGTTAAGTTGTACGTAGATAGCCAGAAAATATCCCCAATAAAATAGCAATTCCGACGACATTTTTATACGCTTTTAAATGAGTAAATTTTTTCAAACAACTAAAACTGCGTAAATTTAAGAGTTTTTACACATTTCTTCATATTTATTAATGTAATAGATGTCTAGACATTCAGAAGTGTGAACAAATCAACAAAAAACAATACATTTTATAAAAGCGTGGAAAAAGTGTTTAGATATGACTTGTATTTTGTAGTGTGTTTATACTTCACAAAGCTTAAGAATTTTACAAAGTTAATTTATCTATCATTAGTTCAAAGATTGCTATTCGTCACGTAGTTACACATATTTGTTCAAACATGAAACAAAATAATGAAAAATAATTTCAGAAAACCTTTATGTATATATAATAACAAGCCTAATTTCACACTTGTTTATGACCCATTCTTTATTTTAATTAATCTCATGGTTTCTTACATTTCTTTATATTAATTACTTTATTTTAATTTTCCAAAGTTGAATTATTTATAATAAAGTTTTTCGTGTATTACGTGGGTCTATAAACTAGTTATATTATACACTATGATAAAATAAGAAAAAGAAGGGGGAAATAACCAAATAAATAAAAAAACAAACTATATTTTGAGTTTTGGTTCAAAAAGAGCCGGATTTTGTGTTGATGCTCATGCTTGATACTCATTGTACAAATTTCAATTTTAGTGGTTGGTATTCCTAAGATTGTATATCTGCAGATCCATGTGACATATTAAAACTATAAAATTTGTTGTATTATGTGTTTGTTCATGAACCTAAAATGTAAAACAATGGCTGCGAACGTTAAATAAAAACAACGGTTCTCATATTTAAATTGTTCATGAACCGTATTCAGTGTCACGCCTGTAGTCGATTTTTCTAGAAGAGGATTCAGGGAAGATTGGCTAATGCTGAGGCTGTAAATAATAATTATTTCCATTCAATTAGAAAATGTACAGTCAAACAAGACCAACAGATATGGAAATAAATCTGCATTCAAATGATTAAAATCCATAAAGGGGGACACATTTTTAATGTTGTTACTAATATATACCTTCCTTGCAAGGCAATGATCCCTTTAAATATCTGTTAGTCTTGCCAAGAGTAAACCAGAAAAGAAATCTATATCATAGTTACGTTATTTTCATTTGGTAACCTAATTAAGAAATACCCTCCCATCCTCCAACATGCTTCGAAAAAGCTATGGTCGCAAAAAGATTAAGATAGAAAAAATAGCAAATGAAAGTAGTCTGTCCGTCACCTTTTCCAAACGCCGTTTCGGCCTTCTCAAAAAGGCGAGTGAGATTTGCACCCTATGTGGGGTGGAACTCGCCATCATCTTGTTATCTCCAACAAGAAATAAACTATACTCGTTTGGGAATCCTAGTGTTGAGGTGATAGTAGATCGCTTCCTGGGAGAAAGTCCTGCCCCTCCAAAGTCAAGAACATCTGAAATTATGGAATATATTCGAAGTTCTAACATTGAGGAACTCAACACTCAGCTCACAGACATTCTCGGTCAACTAGAATCCGAGAGAAAGGTTACTAAAGAGCTTAAGAAGATACGGAAAGAAAGCCAAGAAAACTATTGGTGGGATGCTCCTATAGAGGATTTAGGAAGGGAAGAGCTTGAGCAATTGAAGGTCGCAATGTTGGAGCTGAAGAGGCGTACAGTGGAGGCGGCTACCTCTACACCAATGTTCAAATTTTTTCATTCTACCTAGATGTGATTTTAGTTTTAAGTTTTTTTTGAACCGCAATCTGTTTAGTTTTAATAAGTTTATAACTTGGTTAAGCAATCCTTTTATCTTAAATCTTATTCAATTAATCTTGTTGGGGTTGTTATTGGTTATGCCATGGAACACGTTTTCTTGCTTAATTTTCATGAGTGATATCAACTCAAGTTTCTTTAGGGGTTTTGTTATGTGGTGTCGACGAAGGCCAATTTCGAGAATATTGAGGCTTAGTATGAAATTTATAAATAGGTCTTTCACAAACAATTTTATGTAAAGAGAATATTTTTCAATAATATAGTGAAATATATACATTTTTTTTGTTTGTTTTTTCTATTAAGTTACTTAACAAATATATACACTATATATACACTGTATTCCAAAATAGTAGGCCTGTTCCGGCCTATGCGCTATGTATGACGGCTCACCTTTTATATATTTTAGACCGTATATGCCAATTGAGCACCTTTTATGGTCATTTAATAAAAATTAATTAATCTTCACATTCCATTCTATTCTATTATTAACATTTACCAAATGTTAACAAACACTATTCCTAAGCCACTTCACCCGGCATGGTCAAGTCGGGTCGGTTCGGACGGGTCAAGCATACAAATTCTAACATTTACCAAGATATTTATAACTATTCAATGAATAGTGTTAAATTGGTTTTTCCTTTTCCTATTATAAGTAAATTAAAATTATGACATTAGTATTTTTTTTTTTTACAGGATTTAAATAAATTGAAAAAACCTCAATTACATTAATTTAAGTGAAAGGTTCGTGTTTATAGTTGTCTTATGTTTGAAGCCAAAAAAATTATTTTCTCAAATAGTCTAAAACGTGAAAAGAAAGTATTTTGATATTTATTTAAATTTCTTTAACATATGTTTTTGTTTTTGTGTTATTCAAAGAAAAAAAATATAATTAATATTATTAATTTTTGGACTGATCTAACATTTAATTATATAACTTTTTAAATCTTGTTATTGACATTTACAAATGTTAACAAACACTGTTTCTAAGATCTTTTTTTTAATTTTTTTTTTAATATTTTTTTGTTTCTGAGTTGTTTTTAGTTTGGCCTGCTCAGGTAGGGTCGGGTCGGAATAAATAATTAACTTTTCTTTTTATTCTTTTAATTTATTTTTCCGTTTTTGTTCCAGGTCAGTTTTTAGTTTGGGATATATGGTTTAACAAAAAATATTGATTTTTTATTTGTTTACGTTTCAGATGGATTATTATTATTATTATTTTTTTTTTTTATCTTTTTTAGTTTTTACTTCGAAATGGCCCTCACTGCAACGCGCGGGCTAACCTCCTCGGCTAGACTTGAAAAAATATTATTGTTATTATTATTATTTTTAGTTTTAAGAAGGTTTTTGGTTATTGTTTAGTTGGTGTTATTGTATTGTTTTATAGAAAATGTGGATGATTTTCTTTGTTTAAGTTTTAAATAGGTTTTTTTTACTTCAAAAACGCCTCGATGCAACGCGCGGGTAACCTACCTCGTTTCTTTAGATATTGATAAATATATTAAAAAGATAAATAACACTTGGTGACTCAAACTAAAAAGAATACAATCACTTAAACTTTCTTTTAAGACTTTTTTGTGTGAAAGAATAGTTACTCACTCGTATATGTGACATCCGAGAAAATTTCGTTAGATTCCCGAAGTGCCGTCACAAGTAGCATATCTAGTAGTGTGTTTTCAAATTCATTTATTTCAACTTCTATGTGAAAAAGGGTAGATTGGAAGGTTACCCCTGACCTCCGTACATATTTCAATATACGCGTCCGTCCCACCCGCAAGGAGCATCAACGGCGGGTAAAACATATATCCACAAGTCACCCCCATGTGTTGGAGCCAAATTCGAACCCCTGATCTTTTCTGTTACACATGTGGAGCCGAGACAACTTCTTTGTGTAAAATAGTTATGTTTTAACGTCAATGTGTAATTGATTTCTAGCATACATGCATTGAATTCAAACTTTTTATTTTAGAAAACGTTCATTTGGGAGATAGACACAACGTGATTTTATTGTCCAAGTGAATTTTCTAATTTTTTTTATAAATTCAAGTATGTCAACGTATTGTGAATTGTCCACGTTTACTATTTTACGTTGCATGCATTCGATTTACGGTTAGTCACCTTTGCAAGTATATCACCTAGTTACGTAATTACATAGATAAAAACGAAACATATTATTATTATTATTATTAGTATTATTATTATTATCATTATTATTAATTTAATCCCAAAACCTTTCAAAATATCTACTACCTTTATAACTGATTACTTATTTATTTTAAATAACTATTAGTTAATTACTTTTAAAAACCTTTCTCTTTTTTCCAAAAGTTTAGTTAAACCTATAAATACAACCCTCATCAGAAACCTTCATCATCATTCTTTATTACAATTCAAGGTTTTCCATGTGTTTTCAAGATCAAGAAACTGATAAGTCTCAAAAACCCTAATTTGAATATCATCTGTACTCATTTTTATAAAATTCTAGTGGTTTTCTAGAGATACAAATGAACTCATACTTATAGAAAAATAGAGATATACAAAAACAAAAGAATTCTACATCCAAACATACCCCTAAGGCTAAAGGGAGTAAGGTGCCAAACTCACCACCAACTCACCATGCCACGTCAGCTTTCTCTCTCTAGAAAACAAACTCACCTTACTCAGGAAATAACACTCACCACGCACTCACCGCCAACTCACCTTACCAAACTCACCTTACCATTTTCATTTAAATACTATTATTTATAAAGTAAAAAAATTAATATTTACGTAAACGTAAACGTTAAAAACGTAAACGAAATTTAAAACTTTTATTCAAACGTTAAAAACGATACACGAATATTAAAAAGACATTACAAATAAAGATTAAACTAAGCATTAAGAGACAAGTGTTCGATCAAATCGTGTCGAAGGTTTGAGTGTACTTCTGATGAGGTGATCCAACGCGTAACAGCTCGCACTTGTTCCTCATTTCGCAACGGGTCTTCCGGTTGATGTGCTTCTTCCGGGAACCATCTGGGAGATATCGCATATCCTTTGAATTTTCGAATCATATTATGTAATATGATGCATGTGTACATCATATTAGTAATCTTGTTTTTATCCTGAGTTCGTGTAGGATTGGCGAGTATCGCCCACTTCTTTTTCAGAACACCAAACGCTCGTTCGACATCTTTTCTTGCTGATTCCTGCCTTTTTTTATACAAAATTCTCTTGTGGTCATTACTAGCTGGTTCAGGAATCGTCTTAACGAACGGGGCCAATTCGGGGTATATCCCATCAACAAGATAGTATCCACTTGGGTAGGTTACGCCATTAGCCTCGAATGGAATCTCTGGTGCCCGTCCAGTTTTGAGATCATTAAATAATGGCCATTGATGTAAAACGTTGATGTCGTTGTTCGACCCAGCCACACCGAAGAAAGCATGCCATATCCATAAGTCTTGCGATGCAACAGCTTCGAGCAAAATGAACGGATTCGAACCATGATCACGTCTAACGTATTGTGCTTTAAACTTGTACTGACAACCGAACCACTCCCAGTCTGTACAATCAAGGCTTCCTAACATCCCTGGGAACCCGTGCTTTTGTTCGTGATGCCGATATAGTTTTTCGACATCAGTAACTGTGGGTTTCCTCAAATACTCAGGTCCATAAATTTTTATAATAGCTTCACAAAAATGATCGCGAGATTCACGCGCAGTTCTCTCGCTCATTTGCATATATTCATCTAGAAAATCAGCATTGACGCCGTATGCCAATTGACGAATTGCAGATGTACACTTTAACAACCCAGAAACGCCCATTCTTCCGGAACAATCCATACTGTCACGAAAGTATGGATCGTGATCAATTACAGCAACAACTATCTCGTTGTATAGAGGGCGACCCATTCGGAACGTCTTCCTAAATTTCTCAAGATCATACATCGGTTCATCGCTAAAAAAAGCGTTAACTAAACGCTGATGAGAACCAGTACGATCTCGATTTATAACATTTCTTGTTGGTCGGTTTGCTATTCGTATTCTTTTAATAAACGAAATCGCTCGTTTAATCATAGTTATCTTACGACGGCGGCTAGTAACTTCTGCTTCTCCATCAAAATCAAGGCCCATAATCGTAGCCGAATTCATTTTCTAAAAAATAGTTATTGTGTGAAGTGATATATTGAGAGAGTTTGGTATAAAATGAGAATGTTGTGATTAAAAATGGTTGAGATAGTGGGTATTTATAGGTAAAAAAATTGGGTTTAAAAAAGTTTTTTTTTTTTTTTTTTAAACATTCCAACGGCAGATTTTTGAGGGGGGGGGGCCCACCACTTTAAGACTCACCACAAGGTGAGTCTCTCACCAATTCACCCAAAAATCTCACCTCCACTCACCGCCACGTCATGGTGACTTTGTCACCATTTTGGATTCGGAGTAGCACTCACGCGTGAGTGGGAGACTCACCATGGTGAGTTCTCCCTTACTCCGTTCAGCCTAAGCGTCTAATCTTTGTCCTATTCAGGGCCGTTTCAAGCTAATTTGGGACCCGGAGCTAAACAAAAAAGTGGGGGCCCTAATGACATTTTTTTTTGAATAAAAGAGGGCGGCACCTCCGAAATTTTTTTATTAATTGAAAAAGTTATTACAATTGAAGGTTGGGGACTCCCCACCTATGGAAAGGAAAAAGACTATGAGACATGCCTCATTAGCCAAACAACCTAACAACTACATATTACAATAGAATAAAACAAAATAAAAAACTAGAACTAAAGTTTACATTTTGGAGCTTTCTTAGATGCAAAATCATCAATAACAGTATCAATTTTAATGTTGTCCAATATATTTTTCTCAATGCATAACATAGCCAACCCATTCAATCTTTCTTGTGAAATTGATGATCTCAAATAGTTTTTTAATAATTTTAATTTTGAAAAGTTTCTTTCGGCCGATGCGACGGTTACGGGTATAGTTAATAAAATTCGATATGCAATGGAAACATTTGGATAAAAACCTTTTTTTTAATAAACTCTAAAATTTCAAATGCGGTCATAATCACATTTGGCAAAGTCATTTGCAATACTTTGAGTTCCGTAAACAATTCATTTACATCTACATCACACATATTGTTATGAGAAAACTTGCTTGCGAAATTAGTACAACTTTCTTTAAGTTCCACATCATTTAATGACTTTGATTTTTTTGAATTATATAAAAAACCAAAAATATTTTCAAAGATTGTTATTTGCTCAAATCTAGCTTCTAATGAAATAATTGCCTTATCAAAAACAACCAAAAAATACTCAACTCTAAAAGCTTCTTCGGGTGATTCAAACTCATGTTCATCTTCATTATTAATTTCATCAAATTGTCTTTTTCTAGTAACTCGACGTTTTTTTGGAAATATTGGTTCAACATCCATATCAAATGCAATAACTTTGGCATTATCTATACTAGTGGCAAAACCATCATTTCTATAATTTTTGAAAAATGTCATGGTATCGTTTAATAGATCAATAGTGGCATCAAGACAAAGAGTTTTAGTTTGCAACTTTTTACTAATCATATTAATAGAAAATAAAATATCATAGTGATTTTACGGTTAAATTAGAAACATTATCAAGTAATATTTTTCATCTTTTAGTAGAGCTCGAAAATAACACATATATACGTTGCACGATTCCAAAAAAGGAAATAGCTTTCGCACAAGAATGTGCCATATCACTAACCGTAAGGTTAAGGCTATGACAAGCACAAGGCATATAAAATGCTCTCGGGTTAATATCAAGTACTAGTTTTTTAACCCACGATTTTTTCCTTTCATGTTAGAACCATTATCATAACCTTGTCCCCTTACATCATCAATATTAAGACCAATTGATTTAATTAAGTTAGACATGACATAATAACGCAAACCTAAATTTATTAAAAAAAAAAACATCATAGAAAAATACACTTACATTAAGGTGGGATCGGTTTTAAGACTAGAATTATAAAAAACAAAAAGGATTTGTACTTCAATTGAAGAATCGAGTGAGGGAGAGAGGGAGTCAGTTAGGGAGTGAGGAAGGGAATCTTAGAGTTTTGTAAGGATTTAATTTCTTTTGGGCTTTTTTTATCAATTTTTTTTAGGGCCTTTTTTTATATCAATTTTTTTTTGGCATTTTATTATATCAAAATTTTTTGGACCCTTTTCTTATATCAAAATTTTTTGGGCCTTTTCTTACATCAAAATTTTTTTGGGCTATTTTCTATATCAAAAAATTTTTGGACCTTAAAACTAACTAAATATAGAAGTTCGAGACATACAAATTTGGGGCCCTGAGAATTTGGGGGCCCGGAGCGGTCGACCGCCTCGCACATGCCCACGCTACGGCCCTGGTCCTATTATTCTTCGCCATTTGCCGGCTTCATTGTTTATGGCTTTTTATGTTAGTTCAGTTAGTTCAATTAACATTTAACGGTAAAAGTTAACTGTAACTTGATAGAGGGACAAAAAAAAAAAAAAAGAAAAAATAACAAGTTCAAGAAAAATTACGAAAAAAAGTTTAAGGACGAAATAGCCGAATTGAAAAGTCTCGGGGGACAAAAATTGCAGTTTACTCTAAAATTTAACACTTGTTGCATATACATATTTGTTCATGAACCTTAGTATAAAACATTGATTGGCTTTCAAATTTATTGATTACGCGAATCGTATTAATTTGTTCATGAACCATACCGAAGAAATTTTCATATCCCAACTGTCATAGAATTTTCTAGAATATAAATCCGAGAAGAATGGCTAATGCTGAGGCTGTAAATACTTATTACTTTCGCTAAATTAGAAAATACATTAAAACATGATTAATATATATGGAGGTAAATCTGGTTTTAAATGATTAAAATCCATAAAGCGAAACAAGCTCAAATGTTAAATTAATGTATCCAAGCTTTGCAAGCAAGATGAGCCTTTAAATATCTATTGGTTTCTTGAGAGTAAACCAGAAAAAAAGAAAATACTATCAAATAAAATTTTCATTTCTTATCATCTCCAAACAATGTCTCGCAAAGGCAAAGGTCGCCAAAAGATTGAGATAGAAAAAGTAAAAAATAAAAGTAGTTTAGCCGTCGCCTTTTCTAAACGACGGACACACGTTTTTAACAAAGCAAGCGAGATTTGCACTCTGTTTGGGGTGCGAATGGCCATAATTGTGTTTTCCCCTTATGGAAAATCGGTATACTCGTTCGGGAATCCTAGTGTTGAGGAGATTCTAAAGGATTTCCTGGAACAAATCTCTCATTCACCAAGCCCAATAATATCTGAACGTATAGAGGAACTTCGAAATGCCAAATTCGAAGAACTCAATGCTCAGCTCACCAACATGCTTGGTCAATTAGAAACTGAGAAAAATGTTGGTGTAGACCTTAGAAAGATAAGGTTAGAAAACCAAGAAAATCGTTGGTGGGATGCTCCTATAGAGGATTTAGGAGTAGAACAGCTTGAGACACTGAAGGTGGCTATGTTGACAATGAAGGCGGTATCTAAAAAACAAGCTAAGATTTTGACTGCAGATGAGGTTAGCCGTAAACCAATTCTCGATCTTTGGTCCTAAATGGGTAGGGCGCGTGGACCCGATATGTGAAGGGCTATGGATTTGGAGTATCCGGGACTCCTCAAGGGCTGATGTTGTGAACTTGTGATACAGTCACAAATATTTTTTCTTTTTATTATGGTTAATACGTTATTTTTGTATTGTTATTTTATTTTTCAATTTAGTGTCAACTATATTTTGGGGTTATCGTTGCTTAGGTCATCTACTACACAGTTTTGTTGCTTTTAAGCATGAGTGATATGTATCTTTTCGTTACATAATGATTAAAGAACTTGCGATTCATATGCTTAACTAATCTGATGTAGTTTACTAAAATTTCATGATATATGATATTATTATGCTTATAATTAGCATAAGATGTGTTAAAACTATTGAAGCCATAATTTCATTATGAAGGGAATAATAATTTATATATGTCATGAATATGTCTAACAAACCTATTGAATACCTTGATTTCTCAAAAGCTCTATTAAATACCGTTAAGTGCATGCTTTATTTTATTGTTTACTATGGATGACCTTTTCATTAGGTAATCGGTTGCCTTTAGTATTTTTAAAAATTGATTTGCCTCCATCAAATTTATTTAATATAGAGTAAATTACACCATTGGTCCTTGTGTTTATACCAGAATCACTAGTTTGAGGCTTTTTTTAAAATAATTACACCAAACGTCCCCATTGTTGCAATTCTATTACGTCGGTGGTCCATTTTTTATAATTTTCAACTGAAATGTCCAAAGTACCCTTTTTAATTTATAATTTTCTTTTTCAATTTCTTTTAATATTTTTATGATAAAAAAAATAATATAACTTTTTTCACTCCTCCCATCTTTCTTTTCTTCATCCCTTTATTTCTCATATCAAGTAACAAAAAAAATAACCCAAATCGAAACAAAAATCATCATAAACAAAAAACAAACAAGCATAAGTTTTCTCAAGAATACCCAACTGAAAAGTCTTCATCCTCTTCTTAAGTTTTGGTTCGTCACGGCTAGAAATTAAGATCAAACCGAGCACATGAATTCAAAAATAAAACTAGTGTTTGTTAAAAAAGTGAGAGAGACGTGAAATTAGGGTGTTTGGTAACGTTAACCAGTCTTTTAAAAACTCAGATTCGTAAAAAACCCAAATCGTTTTTTTTTTTTAAAACCCCAAATTAGTTTCTTTAAAATCCACATTCTAAAACCCTAAATCAATTTCACATGTTAAAGATAATCGAATATGAGATAAACTTGATGGTCTATGTTGGATATGGTGGTCGAATTAGAGGAAAAGATGCGATGGAAGAGAGAAAGAGAGAGAGATATGGATGGATGGTGGGGTGGATGGTAGAAGGCGGTGGGATGGTAATGGTGGTAGATGAGGTCGACCGGAAAAAATGGAAATGGTGGTGGTGGTGGTGGATGAGTGATGTGATGGAGAAGAGAAAGGAGAAAAAAAAAAGTAATGGAGATAGTGGGAAAGTGGAGTTAATTACACGGATGGTCCTTAACCTTATACCCAAATGGCACTTTCAGTCCTAAATTTTGGATAATTACATGGCTAGGCCTTTATTTGGAATCTTTGCACACGGACAGTCCTTTGGTCCGTTAGGGTTAACTCAATTCCGTTAGTTATATCATAATGACCAATTTACCCTTTTTGTCTTATTCGCAAAGGACCGTTTTTGTAATTTTTTTTTTTCTTTATTTGTTTTATAGCAATTGTTTTTTTTTCTTTATAGTAATATTAATTGTTTTTATAAATCTACCTGCTACCTTCTTCACAAACCAAATACTAAAATAAACAAAATCAAATCTAAAATAATCAAAATCAAATCTATATATATATATATATATATATATATATATATATATATATATATATATATATATATATATATATATATATATATACATGATTGACCATGAGCAAAACAACCAGAGAAACCGTATGGACACGAACCGGTAGACATCCATTTGTTACAAAGCTTAGTTTTCAATGGACACGAACCGGTAGACATTCATCTCAGGTTACGTTTCTCCTCCTCAAGGGTCGATTCTCTTTCCTCCTTCGCCGTCACCGACGATACTCCACCAACAGCCTACGAAGCTTTAGAACAATACGATATCCCGGCGAGTCTATTAACGGTGGGAGTAACCGGGTACACACTAAACGAAGAGACCGGCGAGTTCCAGGTGAATATATGTAAGACTTGTTCTTAATCCATTGAAGGATACGATCTGAAATACCAATCAACGATCAGTGGAACGATTAGTAAAGACAAGCTGACGAATTTGAACGATTAGTAAAGACAAGTCATCTCGGTCAAAACCCTAGGTTTTTCGATCACTTCAAGCCTCGATTCGGCGATTTCACTGTTAAGAAAACTCAATCGTCTGTATTTAACGGCGGAAGTAATCGATCCGATGAAGATTCGCCGGTGTTTGTTGATTTGTTTGAAAACGGTAACAAAATGAATTTTCCGGCGAATTCACCTGCTGGTTTGGTGAGAAGTGTATTGTCTGACTTGGAATTAAGTGCCACGTCATCGGTTCCGTTACGGAAAACTGCAAATCTGAATTTCCGGTGGGGCGTTAGGGTTCCGACGATGGATGAGACGGAAACGGCGACGGTGTTGATGAAGAAGACGTTGTTAATAAAAACAATTGCTAAAACAAATAAAAAGAAAAAAAAATAATAAAAATTACAAAAACGGTCCTTTGCGAATAAGACAAAAAGGGTAAATTGGTCATTATGATATAACTAACGGAATTGAGTTAACCCTAACGGACCAAAGGACTGTCCGTGTGCAAAGATTCCAAATAAAGGCCTAGCCATGTAATTATCCAAAATTTAGGACTGAAAGTGCCATTTGGGTATAAGGTTAAGGACCATCCGTGTAATTAACTCGGGAAAGTGTGATGGAGAAGAAAGAGATGGGAGGAGAGAGAAAAAAAATGATTTATTTTGTTTTTTTTATTCTATCAAAATATTAAAAATCTTGAAATAGGAAATAAAAAATATTGAAAAGGGTAATTCGGTCTTTTCAGTTGAAAACTATCAGAAAAAGGACCACCGGCGTGATAGAATTACAACAATGGGGACGTCTGGTGTAATTATTTAAAAAAAAAGTCTCAAACTAGTGATTTTGGTACAAACACAGGGACCAACGGTGTAATTTACTCTTTAATATATTATAAGTTACTAATATATTAATGAAAAAAGTATAAGGACCATTTATGCAATTAAATATATTTCATAAACTAATTGCATCCTCCAAGAAAATACTTGCGCTAGATTTACTACCCCCAATCTTCGTTTCACTGCCCACAACCCACCGCCACCATCTTCTCTGGAAATCGCCCTTACATTCGTCGGAAAACCGACTTCATCGGTGGTCAATTATTTAAAAACCGATTTTCAAAACGAGCTTCAAATCATCGATTTTAAACCTATTTCTTAAAAACATGAAAACTTTTTTTAAAACCAACGACAAATCACCCGCAATCTTAAAAAACGAGCAATAACGACTCTAATAAAACTTGAATCTTGAAAGACGACTTCTATTTAGGTTTGTTTTTTTATTTAGTTTTGCTTCTTTTTTTCTTTCTAATATATACATGATTTATTGGATGGTTATTTATTAATTGGATTTGAGATTTGTAAGTTTGGTGATTTTTGATTTTGGATTTGTTACCGGTTTTGATTTGGTAACGATGGTGATTACAAGTGTTTCGATTTAGGGTTTGTTTTTGATTAGATGAACCTGGAGATGAATAAATTTGGTGACTAGGTGGAATGTCGATTATAATAATCAACAACAAATAAACTACAAATGTGTCATCCTATGTGGAAAAAGAAAGAAAGTAATCAAATAGTGTAACCGGTTACATCATAGACAAAATATATCACTTAATCCTATTCAATAGAACATTTTAAATATAATAAATATTATAATTACTTATAGCAACAATATATATTTTCTCAGATGATTTATTGGAGATATCCTTAACAACCGTCACTTAAGAAAATTATCATCTAAGGTTCGTGAACTCCTTAATTGGGTTTGCAACGGTCGAGTATATTAATTATATAATTAGATTTTAATCATTAATAAACATTTTCCTTTTATGTTGGTGTTGTTTGACTATAATATCTAATATAATTAATACAATAAATATTTATTCATAAAAATTAATTTTTTCTAAAAATTACGTTAAAAATAACCTTTGCCGGTTGTGACTTAAAGATTTGTTAGATGATGTTCATCAACAAGTATCAATCTCGTTGTTCTCGTTTTGAGTTTGGTTGATGAACAACTATGAAATTAAACAAATAAAACTTTTATTTACGAAAAAATAGTACCCTAGAAAATTGTATAAAAAAGAAACCATGTTATAAAGATTGTTATCCGTAGAAAATGCATAGACGTCGTAATTTATTTGTAATAAAAATGAAAGTGCATTTATATTTTTGACAAGAAAAATACTTTGTTTAGTATAAAGCTTAGCCATTTTTTATATTGAAGTGTAAATTAAAGGTTTATGATCAATACAGTGCAACATAAATTTTTAGACTTATTCATATTTCTTTTTCACTTTCATATTTATATATATACTTAAAAATTGTTTCTAATTGATTGATTTAGGACAAATTTCATAAAATAAAAATAAAATAAAAATTAACTTAATTATATGATTATTTTATATGTATTGAGATCAAGTAATAAGTAATAATTATACCATCGTTCTTTAGTAAGGATGTGAAAATTTATATTGGAGGTCTTAAATCTATACTACATTATAAAGAGTTTCCTCCACCATCTTAATGTCTTAATTTTAAGTAATTTAAATTACCCTTATACCCTTAATTTATATTTATTATTATTTAAGTCAAACAACACTCTCTTTCCTAATTAATTTAAAAACAATTAACATCTAACAAAGTAACTTATAATTCCTATGTAATTAAAAAAAAAATTAAAATACTTTCTATTTAATTTAAAAACTTTCAATATTATAAATTATTTTATAACCCCATAAACTTAAAATAATTAAAATATTATGCATTTTTTTCCTACTAAAATGCGTATACTAAATCTACACTATAATATAATCTATTTCTACTATATTATAAAACATTTCTCACATAGTCTTAATTCTCTAAAACCTTAGTAATTGAAATTATTTAACTACCGTTTTTATCTCTCACCACATATCATTATTCAAAATAACTTATAATTAAATAATGTTGGTTAATAAAGTTTTAGCCTTGTAGAGTAAATGAACGGAAAGATACTTTAAACATGTAGACTTAGAAGTGTTTATTTACCATAATAACAATAACCAATTTTGTTTATATTGATTAAAGAATTTATGATTGGAAACCAAAACTATATTTCTTAACAAATGGGTCAAATTCATAAAAAAGTTCGATTACAAACCATGCAAAAATTGATGGAGAATAGGAAGTCGAAAGAGGTTCATCTTAAAAATGATTCCTAAGTTTGTTTTGTAATTTGTTTGATGGAGAATGGGAAGTCTGGTCAACACATAAACACTTATGCCACACATGTTGGTCCTAATTGTACTTGATGAGGTTTCATATGCTAAAAATATTTATTTGTTTATGTTTAAATGTATGACTGAAAAGAATAACTGAACTATCTGAGATGAGACCTTAAGAAAGGTTGGGTATCCTCTCAAGAAGAAACCATCATTATGGATATACATGCTCAAATATGTATTTACTTATTTGTCATTACAATGTTATGTTTTAGATGGTCAACAATTGCAAGAAGCTTACCAAGAAGAACCGATAACGAGATATAAAACTATTAAAGAACTCAATTCAAGAAAAAAAAAGTGTAAAGTGAGTTTGAACCAATCAAGAAATAGAAAAAACGATTATTGATTGGCAAATGTTTTAACAAGTATAAGGACAACAAGAATTGCAACAAACTATATTTTCTATCTTTTAAAAGTTCGTATCTATACGTATCTTCACGTTTTACATTATGATTGGAGTTTAAATACATTTTATGTTTTTATCGTTTTGCGTATTTAATTTCCGTAGTTAAATATTCGTAATATAATTATATCAAATATAGTTTATTATCCCCGCTGCACCGTGCGGGTACTATACTAGTTCAAACATAAATATCACAAACTTATTATGAACATATGATTTATCATTCCTTTTTTTCCTTGAGTCTTGTTGATGGGAACGTTCACTCTTTTATTTTCTTTGACTGTAGAGAATTACAAATTAAACAATCACACCTTGATGTCTGTTTTCTTTGAGTATAGAAAATTACAAATTAAATAATCACCTTGATGTCTGCCAAAAACACCAAAAAGTGGCATAGGTTTGATAAAAAGTTAACATAACAACACAAAATTTATGAAAAATGGTTTTGAACAAAAAGAAGGACCATAGGTTTAATTTTAGTTAAAAAAAGGAATAATTACATATATTTTAGAAAAAGGTAACATACAAATCAACAGTTATAATTAAAAGGGAATTAAACATTAGTCCCGATAGCAAAATATTCATATATATTTTTTAGTAGATTGAGCTTTTATTATTTATTTATTTATTTTTTGACAAATCATGTTTCATTTTCCTAATTTAAAATCTCATATAGTTATATTAATTTTAATTTTATTTTCTTTTATGAAGTTTGTCCTAAATCAATCAATTATACACAATTTTTAAGTACATATATAGACATATGAGAGTGAAATTTTTTTATAAACAAGTCTAAAAGATTTATGTTGCACTAAATTGATCATAAACCTTTACACTACAATATAAAAAATCGCTAAACTTTACACTGAAAAAGATATTTTAATTGTCTAAAATATAAATGTACTTTCAATTTTGTTAAAAATAATACGACATCTATGTTTTTTCTATGGATAACAATCTTCATAATATGGGTTTCTTTTATGAAAATTTTTATTGTACTATTTTTTCGTCAATAAAAGTTTTATAGTTAATTACGTAAATGGTTTATGTGGTTTAGACGGATTTTATGTTATATTTGTTTAATTTGTGTTACTAATCATCTATTGTGTTTTTGATTCTTGATTACCAATATTTTATCTTTTTAACTTATTTTCTATTATAAAACTTCTTATGTTTTATTTTTGTTTTTGGTTTGTGATTATGTAGAATTTATTGAAGATGCATGGTTGATGCAAGAGTAGTTATTTAGATTAGGTTCTAAAGATTTATGTTTAAAATTCTTATTAGGTTGATTTACGAGTATTATATTATATTATCATTAGGTTCTAAAGGTCAATACTTTATTCTAGATTTTATCTTGAGCTATTGAAAAATTTATGCTGGAATATGTAAAATTTTGTAGTTAATTTAAAACAATTATTAGTTTTGATATATTTTAAAATGTTAATATTGAAAAACTTCAATTAATTAATATATTTTTTTCTTCTATAATTTTCTATCTTAATTAGTTATGGTATACATAGGTTTCCATGTATTGTTCTCCAGTCCGGTGGGTTTTTATTTTTGCGGATCCTGTCTCTGTGGTTGTAACTTGTTGCGGATCGAGTCCCTAATGAAGCATGAGGTTGTCTTCTTCGGCCAGACTCCCATCCCTCAACCACCACCACCAAATCTCCTTATCCGGGCATCATCACCACCATGTCCGATAACAACTACCTTTGCCATGTTTCGAACAATCGCCCACCCCATCTCCATATTCCATGGTCGAATCTAAACTACAACCATTAGATTAAAACCCTATCCGATTCTTCACAAATCAAAATTCATAACCCGAATTTAAAACCCCTTAACTGATTCTTTAAACGAGCGACGAAACACTAAACCAAACCAAACCAAACCAATTTCGTGGTTTTGAAACCTTAACCATGGAACTCTAATACCATGTTAAACGAATTCGAAATCAAAACCCTTAGACCTGCAATCCCACTCAAATAAAAAAACACAGACACCTTCACAGTAAATATTGGGTATAATTGTTATCTCTTCACATTTTATTGAGTGTGTTTTCAAATATTCCATTTTTTAAAGCGATGTTTGTTAGTAGATCTTAATATGTTCCTGCCACTTTTCATTGTCATGTTAGTCACAACCTATAAATAAAGAGAAAATATAGAAAACTAATTAGAACTTGACATGTGTAAATAAAAATATAATAGAAATAAAAAGATTGAGAAAAACAAGAGATTGAGGTATTTAAGTTTTTAATACCAAATATCCGCGCTTTAAACACAAAAAGGACCGGGCCCGTAACAAGTTACAACTCGTCATTTTAAGGTATTGATCGTTACCGTATCTTTCAGTTTATTCGTAATTGTTTTTTACCCTTGTTATTTCACTTTGTGTTAATTCACGCTTTCTTTTATGTGTCGGGTTTTATGTGTTTTGTTGCTTCGTCCCTCGTGACGTAAGCGTTATATTTACCTAAGTGCCGAATAGTTAGTATTCTCGTGTTTTTAAGTTAGGGTGTTCATGCCGTAATCGTCGGTTAAAATTAATATTTCAAAAATCTATTACAAAGTTAGTCCTCTAACTAAATCTGTTACAAAGTTAGTCCTTTAACGGGAACTAACAGAATCTGTTAAAAATCAGTCCTTTAACGGAGTGTTAACGGTAGGGTCTGGTCAACGGGGGACTGCGCCGCACCCCATACATGGTGCCACCGCCACGCAGTAAACCGTCAGACAGATCATTCCATATCAACTTTTTCACCAACTCGAGATTTCCACACCCCACTCCCTTATTCCACGTGATTTGGTCTGAAAAAGCCTTCTAGAAACTGTTTTTAGCATGGGGACCCTTTGTATCCCCAAACTTTCACCCCCTTTGTATGAGTTAATGCACTCCAGGGTCACTGTACTATTCCAAATAATCCGATTGGATCATTGAACTAAAATAAAATATAACACTTTCATTCTACTATAAAAAAAATTTAAAATCATCACTTTCTTGGCTATAGCAGGTTTCCAGTTAAAGTTACCGGATGACGTGGCTAAACAATCTACGTGGCAACCAACATGTTTTATAATAATCTACGTGTTTTTTCCCTACCAACAATCACTTCGTCTTTGAAGCTATCTCACACTACCACTGCAACTGCTGCAACTCCTAACCTACTCTCATTCAACAACTCCATTAACTCTGTTTTTCCCCTAGAAGTTGACTGTCACCATTAAAATATCGGGCAACCGGAGATCCTTTACTGTCAAAAGTCAGACTAACCCATCTGAATCTTTTAGACCCAGTAAGTAAACCTTCATTCATTCCCCAAGATCACAAAAAACATTTATGGGTTTATGGCTTTATTTTTTCTTCAAGATTTTACAAAATAATTATGGGTTTTTATATTTGTTCAAAACCTAGTAAAGTTTCAATTTTTTTTACAAGATTTCATAAAATTATTTACGGCTTTTTAATTTTATTTAATGGGTTTTTATAATTTTGTAGCAAAAGTTCAAGAATTGTCAGTTTATGAGATCAACGAAAGAGATCGTGGGAGTCTGGCGTATCTTCGATTGGGTCAAAAACCTGTTAATTCCCTGGGTGATCTTGTTCCATTCACCAACAAAGTATACAGTGCAGATCTTCAAACACGGTCGGAATCACCGCCGAAATCTGTATTCTGATCAAAAACATGTCGGAGGTAAAATGTGACAGATACGAAGCAATCTACAGTTTCCATTTAGGAGATTACGGACATATTGCGGTACAAGGTGCTTACATCGCTACAGAATATACTTACCTGAATGTCAGCGGCGGTACCAGAATATTCGTCGGAGCTTATGATCAAGTCAAACTTCATCAACTAGTTTTCAAGTTGTTTTACACTTTTTACTGGCAAGGTTTATCCGGTGATCTGCCGTCTGAGTTGTTGGATTTGCAGCAGTTGTTTGAAAAAAAAAGAATGAAAAGAGGATTGAAAAAGGAGGTAGAAAGAGAAGGTAACCTAATTTATATAAGGTGTTTGTGTGACATGGAAATAGTGATGTGGAATAGAGTAATGACATGGAAAATATAAATTGGGACAGATTGAATGTAACCCTCTACTAGCTGGTTGAAATGGACGCACATGATGAACTTGATTCGTTTTTACATAGAAAGTGATGATTTTAAACTTTTTTGATAGTAGAATGAAAGTGTTATATTTTATTTTAGTTCAATGATCCAATTGGATTATTTGGAATAGTAGAGTGACCTGGAGTACATTAACCCCCCTTTGTATCCCCAAACTTTCACCCTACCTTTCCTCTCTCTTATTTCTCTTCCATTTTGTCTCTAACATTCACCCCTTCTCTCTAAAATCCTGCAATATTTCTAGAAGTTTTGAAGGTGTAAACACACATTTGAAGAAGGTTTTCAAGTTCAAAGTCATCTCCTATCACTTCCCTTTGGTTTCCTCATCGTTTGGTAAGTTTCCCTTGAAGTTTCTCTACTTTCCTTTCATTTTCTCCCACTTTTGGTTGAGGTTCTAACACAAACCTTGTTCCCTTGTCTTATAAGCTTCTTGCTTCCACTTTCACCTTTCACTCTTGGAGTTTCGGCTATTTTCCTTGAAGAACTTTCATTTCGAGTTTTGGTAAGTAAATCTCTCCATAAAACTATCTATTTTTCCTTTCCTTTTGAACCCTAAGATAATAATGGTATATGTTGTGTTTTGGAGCGGAATATCTCATCACCACCACCACCGAAGCTTACTTTATGGGTTCGTGTTCGTGACTTCTCAAGATTGTAGATTTTTGCGGTGACTACGGTACTCTCGTTGTTATCCCTACTTTCTCTTTTTCTTTGTATTCCGGTTTTAGCCTTAAACGGTTAGGTTAACGTATTAGACGAAATAATGGACAAATCATGAAATTTGGACTAAGACATAGATTAAAATGTGTTAAAATGTAAATTTAAAAAGTAACTTATTACCAATATTACTATGTAAAACTACACATATAAATATATGTAAGACTTGGTATATACAATTTGGACTTAATATGACTTTTGGACAGTTTACAAATTACCCTAAAACTCCTCATAAATCAGATTTCGACAAAACGTCAAAAACCAAAAAGCTGAAAACTGAGCTAGTGCACGGCAGTAGGCCCCTACTGCGACGTAGCGGGCCAGTTTCCTCGAGATTTCAGTTTCTGCAATTTATCTACTGCGTCGCTGTAACTCCTTGGTGTGGCGTAGTAAACCCCAAGATCATGTTTTATGACTTTAAACAACTAAAAACTTATGTATACTTAAACTAATATACGTAAAAGTAGTAAATATTACTAAATCAACGTCTTTTGACTCAAAGACGTCAACACCATCATAAATGTTATATTACTTGTTTAAAACGAACGTTTTACTTACTTTTCGACAAATATACTTTTATTCCAAAAGGCGAGCGTAATCTAAAATCGTAAAATAATACTTTTTACGTCAAACTTTTATAAAATCATTATGAAACTATTTTTACTCGAATATTTTGAAATCAAAGATTTTAAACTCTAAAAAATGTCAAAACTTGACTTTTATGTTGACTTTGACTTTCCTTCAAATCGTTGACTTTGACAAAGTCAACATCTTTGACTTTGACCAAGTCAACATCTTTGACATTGACCTTGGTCGATCTCAATTAAACTTTGGTAACAGTATTCCTTTCAACCGATATTCCTGTTAGTCATTTTCGGCTCGAAATATCATTCCTTTCTAATTATCATTTATGACGTGAATTATCGATATCTTTCCTATAGTCCTTATTGACTCGAAACATCGTCCATTTCATCCGTCACTTTGACTCAACTTAATAACCATTGAAATACTTTATATCATAACTTTAACCGACAAGGCTAAACCGTACTAGACTTTAGAGATACTTAGACTATATTTATCGTTGTTATAGGGCACTTAGGCGGTGGAGTGTAAGCTCCGTGTTGATTTGACCGATATTTGTTGAGCTTATCTTGTGAGTTATTTCGTAGCCCTATTTACTTTTACCATTTTTGGGCTGGAAATCGTATGTTTTAAACTGTTTGCATCATTGCTAAACGTTACTGAATATCTTGTTTACTTAGTGGATCATGATTGCCTTAGATTAGGTGTTCATTAGGCCTCGTTGGGACCCCCTTATACACTTGTTAAGATTTGTTACCCACGGTTTACATATATATATATATATATATATATATATATATATATATATATATATATATATATATATATATAGATCTATATGGGTTTGACCTAACCCTCATTGCTCGATAGGATGTCCCTATGAGTGGATGTTATGGCCGATTTGTTTATTTGTTGTCTTTGGTTTGACACGCCTTAGGATTGGGGTTATATTTGTGTGGTCAGGTTCAATGTATGACTAGTCTAGGCAATGTACGTCGCACTTAGGTTGTAAAACAAGATATGTTATTTGAAACTTACCATGATTATTACATCTTTTATATGGGTCAACTTTTACTTAAAATTACAAATAATTCACTAACATGTGTTGATGTCGTTTTTAACGCTTTTCAGGAGTTTGAGGATTTTACTTGATTCATGCCATTGCTTTTGTGTGCGGATCGTTGATAGCTTTGTATTGGAAATTGTTTGTATGATTTAGTTCCTAGATGATCCGTATTTGTACTTTGATGTATTTGAGACGATATTTTGTACCATTTGTATTGTAACTCTTGGCATGATTCATTTATATTATATTTCGATGTTTTTTGTTTATGGTTGTATGTTATATCCTTGACTCTTGATATCATAACTAGAACACCTCGTGTTTCCGCTTTAAGCGGGGCGTGACAAAAACCTCTAGGAAGTGAACCCTTAAAATCCGATAAATCACAAAGACCATTATGTAATAAACTCAAAGTTTTAATTGTTTAATTTCATATTTGTTCATCAACCGAACTCACGAAAACAACGAAATTGATACTTGTTCATGAACCTCATTTAATAAATTTTCAAGTGAAAATTGGCAAAGTTATTTTCAACATAATTTTTAGAAAAATTTAGTTTTTGAGAATAAATATTTATTGTATTAATTACATTAGAATTTATAGTCAAACAACACCATATAAAAGGAAAAATTATTACTAATTAAAATTTAATTATATAATTAATATATTCTAACTTTGCAACACAATTAAGAAGTTCATGAACCTCGGATGATAAATTTCTCGAGTAATAGCTGTCAAGCACAATTGCTCATCTTTAGAAAAAATGTATTGCTGAGGCTATAGGTAATTATAATATTTACTATATTTAAAATTATAATATACATTATTATAGAAATTAAGTCAAAACAAGACCAACATAAACGGAAAAATAATTATTGGTGACTTGAATCTAATATTAATATTAATATATTCGACCGTTGCAAGGCAAGTTGAGGCCTCTATATATGCAATAGTCTCTCATGGAACAAGCAAATATAAGAGTTAAAATATCTTGGATATTTTTGTTTGTTACTTTAGTTAAAGAAGTCCCACGATCCTCAAAATGATGCCTTGAAAGAGCATAGGTTGTCAAAAGATCGTGATACCAAAAATTATAATTGAAATATATTATATTGGTTATCTTTTCTTTTACGTTGTTATGGTTTTCCAAAACGTAAGGGAATTTTGCACCCTTTGTTTGGTTATATAACAATCTTTGTGTTTTTTCTATTCCGAAAGTTATTTTCATTTGGTCATTCATATGTTTAAATTCTACGTCGTTCATTGAGTAAAATATTTTTTGAACACATCTTAACTTGTGAAGATTTTCCACAAGTTCAAATGTGTCTAAACTCCAACAAATATTTTGTTTAAAGTTCAGATCTACAATTATCTTAACACATGGATGGATAAAAAGCCAATCTTTTGGTATGGAAAGAATACAATGATGGTTATTACCACCACACAAGCTTTTCTACTCCTAAATTCTCTATAGGAGCATCCAACCAACAATTTTCTTCGTTTTATGTCCTTATCTTTCTAAGATCTAGACCGACATTTTTCTCAGTTTGTAATTGACCAAGCATGTTGGTGAGCTTGGTATTGAGTTCTTCAAAATTTGCATTGCGATATTTCTCCATTTCGTTTAGAGGTTCTTGGGTTTGGTGATTGAAAAATTGGTTCCATAAAACCTTTTACAATCTCCTCAACACCAGGATACCCAAACGAGTACAACGCTTTTTGGTACAGAGATAATACAATTATGGCCATTCAACAAATAGTGCAAATCTCACTTGCCCTGTTAGAAAGGCTTGTCCGTCTTTTAGAGAAGGCGACGGCCAAACTACTTTCATTTTCTATTTTTTTAATTTCTATCTTTTGTCTACCTTGGATTTTGTGAGGCATGGTTTGTAGATGGTGTGAAATCAATAAAAATTTTGCTATGTTGATGGAAATAAATGACATTTATGTTCAATCAATTTGATTTATTCATTTCCCATCATCTCCAAACAATGCCTCACTAAAGCCAAGGTAGACAAAAGATAGAAATTAAAAAAATAGAAAATAAAAGTAGTTTGGTCGTCGCCTTCTCTAAAAGACAGACATGCCTTTCTAATAAGGCAAGTGAGATTTGCACTCTTTGTGCAGTGCGAATGGCCATAGTTGTATTATCTTCGTACCAAAAAGCGGTGTACTTGTTTGGGTATCCTGGTGTTGAGGAGATTGTAAAAGGTTTCCTGGAACCAAGTTCTCAATCACCAAACCAATAACTTTTGAACGAATGGAGGAATATCGCAATGCAAATTTTGAAGAACTCAATACAAAACTCACCAACATGCTTGGTCAATTACAAACTGAGAAAAAGGTCGGTCCAGGTCTTAGAAAGATAAGGACAGAAAACGAAGAAAATTGTTGGTGGGATGCTCCTATAGAGAATTTAAGAGTAGAACAACTTGAGACACTAAAGGTGGCTATGTTGAAACTGAAGGCGGTATCAGAAAGTCGAGCTAAGAATTTGACTGCAAAGGGGCCTAGCCGTACACCAATTCTCGATCTTTAGTCCTAACTAGATAGGCCGCGTGGATCCGTGATGTGAAGGGTAATGGGTCTAGATTATCCAGGACTCCTCAAGGGATTATGTTGGGATCTTGTGGTATAGTCACAAATACTTTTTCTTTTTATTCTAGTTAATGCTTTGTTGTCGTATTGTTATTTTATTCTTTAGTTTAGTGTCACCTATATTTTGGGGTTATCGTTGCTTAGGTCACCATCCTACACAATTTTGTTGCTTTTAAGCATGAGTGATATGAAAAAAAAAATCATTACATTGATGAATTAATTATATTTTTTCTTATGCTTATAATTAGCGTAAGATGTGTTAAACTATTGAACCATCTATAAAGGTTACAACCACCGGCTCGTTTAATTAGTATCTATCAACCCTTTTAAAATAAGTGGTTATGGGTTCAAAATTAACTCACTCATGACGATTTGGTTGGGTTAACTATTAATTCTTTGTTGGACATTGACTTCTAAAAATTAATCTGAGTATTTAAATTATGATGCACCAAAACAGAAACACATGATACTTGACGTAAATCACCATGAAAGACATCTCTGCTTACATCTTGAGTCACACCCTCCTTAAAAAAAATCTACCAGGCACAACACCGTAAAACAGTTAGTTGATATACTCTTCATAGCAGATTCGTCTCCTTGGAATGTTTGGGAGCCAAAAAATGTTATGATGCGGTATTACATCGCACTTTGGGTTCTAGGGAGTCACAAAGATCTCCAACCTCGAAAAACTTTATGTGATGAGGTCAAGCTTACTCATCCATTTGGATCTCAACTAGATGTAAAATATGTGTTGCATCGATAAGCCGTGTTATCCTAAATCGGCATTCCTTTGCCTTTGCAATCTTTAACTTTCACTTCCAAAATTTGCGTTCAAACAATTTTATATTTTGTTATTTCCGTTCAAGAAAAAACCCAACAATAAATATTATGTTGAGTATTATATATATCTTTTGATGCCAAATTAATCTCCTACATTCATCTTCATTCAATGTAGTAAAGAAATTATTATCGTTTACCTAATGGCAACATAAAGCAACACCATTTAAAGTCTTCCTACCGTTAAGTTGTTCTTATTCAATTCGTTTTGTAGTTTAACTGTGTAGTATATAAAAATCTCACTATACAGAAAAATAAAAAAAATTTACATCACGCATTACTATCGCTTTAACCAAGCATTTATATGGAAGAAACTGACACATTTTAGATGCTCATCCGTTAAACCTTTGGTAATTGAAAGTGCTTACTACTAGTCGAGGACGATGCATGCATTCTATTAAGGTTTTGACATAAGACTTTTTGGAATTCATAAGACTTTCTGACTATATCATCCGTAATTCACATCTCACTATCTCTTTTTGGATCTTGTAAAAACTTTGCATACCCTCCATATGCCCCTCCATTATGACCCGTCTTACTTGTACCATTGATAAATCGTTTTTTGTTTTTGAAATTGATCGAACAACGATTCGGTTTCCCAGATCATACCAATTGATGAGAACCGGACCAGATTATTGAATTAAGACAAATCAAAAGAATAAAAAAAGAACATGATACTAGTCTATATTCTAGAGATACACCAACTCTCCTAATAGTTTACGTTCGAGGGGTAAACCGACTCTTCCAATTAATACTCAGATCAATAATAATATTCCGCAAAATCAAAATATATCCCTAAATACCTATTCAAGTAAAATACTTCATATAAACCCTAACTTAGCTAACAAGAAATAAATCTGCTTAATAAGAAACTAAATAATCTAGTTAATAAAATCGACACTTAATTCCCTTGGTTCGTATAAGAAACTCTATACAAGACCATTCCACAAACTCACGAGGGCAATAATCTACGTGGGTTCCAACTATTTGCATTTGAATTTACCTAGCATGTACCTATTAAGTCTTTTGAACTAATTTGTTGTGGCTCAAGACTCATTTAATAATCATCGTAATACACTGCTTTGATTATATAATGACAATCGCACAACCATATTGATAGCATCCTAACTTAAGAATTATTTCTTTCATTTTAATGAAAATAAATTAATTTTCCAGAATTAGAAATTCATTTCATATTATGCTTTATACTTTACATGGAATGTGTGATTGTCACACCCCCAAATCTCATGTTCCCGAGACTCGAGGTGTTGACTTCATGGGTCCCAGATAGCAATGATATATAGGCGAACGACCTCTATATGAGTCGTTTTAAAAAAACATACATTCATTGATATTGAAAATCAGAGTTTTACATGATTAAGGAAAAGTGTTACCAGAGTTCACAAAACAGAGATTTACATTACATAACTGAAAAGAAAATAAGTAATGCAAGGGAAATCTCCCAAAAGCGTGAGTTTGAAATATGCGACTCTGTCATATCCCAATATCCCTCCGTCGAAAGCCCTTTCGACTAAGCACCTGAGACATACATGCTAAAGTCAACATAAAGTTGGTGAATTCATAGGTTTAGTTTAGTAATAAAGTGGACCACAAGATTTCCGTTTAAGTAAAGTCTTACAGTTGCACCTAAGCTCATGACATCGAAGCGTAACAAAGTTCCTTACCCCATAAGTGTTCCTATGTTATAGCCAAATAACATATATAGTTTCAAAAGTAAAGCACCCTACTCGAGTCCACGAGTTAGTTGTGGTAGACGTGGGTTACATCGTCTAGCCGTTGGGTGAGGGTTGTCAAACCCTAATAGATCTATCCAATACAATCGCGCTTAAGTCCTTAACTAACGATTCATGATAGGGGAATTTCCTTTGGCTTAGTGGTAACTTAGGCAACTAGTAAAGGTTTTAAGTACTTGTGTCCATAAGTAAAAGAGCATGTATCTCACCCCAAGTATGTTATAAAAACAAGTAAAAAGCGGGGCTATGAACTCACCTTAGCAAGCCAGCTAAAAGTAATGAGGCAGTGTGTGTAAGCCAACACGTAGGAGTCTCAAATCCGAGAATCAGGTAGGTCTAACCTTGACCTATTAAGTTTTAGAATTTAGGTTTTTATATTCTAGTCCAATGCACATAAAAATGTATGTATATGTATGAATAAGGTAGGGTTAGGCTTCGGGTTTGATAATAATAAACTAACACCGTTCGGGCCATTATATACAAGACCATTCTATAATCGCATGCCGAGCTAGGACACTTTAAATCGTAAATCCAACAAGCTCGGCACTACGAAATATCGAGATGGAATCATTGCATACAAAGCTCCCTAGTATTGTGTTATCGCTATTATTATCGAGTTGGTTTTAAAAGTTAGTTTTTATAAAAGTTTATAAAAACTCAGCAAGTGTCTTTAAGTTTTACCCAACTTTAAAGTAACATATCTCGCCCGTTTCTTATCCGATTTTAATGAATCTTATATAGAAACGACCGCGTTTGAAATACCTTTCAAATGGTTTAGGCCTTGAAACCAGATTGAAAATCTACTGATATTTATAACATAAATACTAACAGTAGGTTTTAGGGTTTTCTCAAAGTATATGCTAACTTGAAAATATCATAACTCCTTGGTCGTTTATCCTTTTTTAGTGTTCTTTTTATGGAAATGTAGACATTTGATTTATCTTTCAAATGCCACAGGTCTCATGGCATAATTCAAAACCATTTTTCCCAGTTTTAATAAAAGGTCCGCTGGTATGCAGTTTGGGGTTCAAGGAATTAGGTCAAACTTCAAAATGGTATATCTTGCTCGATATTTATCCGTTTTTAACGAATCTTATATCGAAACGACCGGGTTGAAAATATCTTTCAAATGCCACTGGTCTCGTGGTCTAATTTAAAGCAGAAAGTTTTTAATGGTCAAAATAGTCTACTGACCTGTTGTTGTTGTTCCAGAAATTATGATAACTTTAAAATACCGTATCTCATTCGTTATTTATCCGTTTTTAATGAATTTTATATCGAAACGACCGTGTTTGAGTTATCTTTTAGATGATATAGGTCTCATAGTCTGGTTTGAAATATAGTTTTCCCGAGGTCATGGTGAACAGTCGGATATACAGTGGGTTTTTCAAGTTTTGTTTTTTTAACACTTCTTTATATGTAACATGTTTATGAATATGTGCTATATGTAATATGATATATGAACTATAAAACATGATATAAGAAGTATCAAATATGTAAAAAGGTTAGTAATAACATACCTAAGTGTTATGTATGAAGATCTTGATGCAACTTTCAAACTACCAAGGTTTGATTCTAAGTTCTTGTATGAAATATGTGTGAGTGGGATTTTGTGTTGGTGATTCTCCTTGGTTCTTCTCTTGGCCAAAATTTAAAGAGCAAGGAGGGAGGGAGAAGAGTTTTTCACTTGGTGGTGAATGAGCAAGTGAAATGGATGGAAGGGGTCTAGTATTTATAGCCAAAGGAGAGAGTGGAGTCATGAGTGCTAGCACATGGGAGGTATGGTCTATTGAGTTCAATAGTGAAATGGTCAAGTGTGTAAGTGACTAAACCCATGTGACACCACCAACTCATTTAACTAGTCAAGCAAGAAACAAACAACTTGTAGGTGATTATTTAAATTGTCATTTTTGCAAACTCTAGGGTCCTAAGTGAAGTCCTTGTATGCTTAGGGTCTTTTGTGTAAGTTGTGTATTTGATATATATATATATACTTATATATGCATGCAAAGTTCCATACATGCAAAGTTGATGCATAAATCATGATTTTATGCATGAAATATTGGACTAGAATTATTGTTGTAAAAATGTTTATTTTATGTGAATATTTGATCCCGTATACCTAATCCCGGTATCCGTATATGTTTTTGACGTAGTTAACCAGTATCGTTTATGTATAGGTTGACCTACCGGTCGTAAATAAATCAAAACATATACAAGTTGAGTAATAGTGTTAAAAGAATTTAGTCGGTGTGAACCTGGATTTTCGTGGGTTGTCACAGTCTCCCCTTGTTATGGAAATTTCGTCCCGAAATTTAGTTGGTTTGTTCTTGAGGTTGGGTGTCTGAGAAGAGATGAGGGTACTTGAGTTTCATCTGGTCCTCTCGTTCCCAAGTGAATTCAGGTCCTCGGCGGGAATTCCATCGAACCTGTACGATAGGTATTCGACTTTGTCGACGTTGTTTGATCTCACGATCCATGATTTCGACGGGTTGTTCGATGAAGTTTAGTTTGGTGTCAATCTGAAGTTCCTCTTGTGGGATTATTAGAGTTTCATCCGACAAGCACTTCTTCAGATTACTGACGTGGAAAGTGTTATGTACTCCGTCTAGTACTTGTGGTAAGTCGAGTCGGTAAGCTACCGGTCCAATTCTTTCCAGAATTTTGAAGGGTCCGATGTATCGGGGGTTTAGTTTTTCTCGCTTTCCGAAGCGAATGGTGCCTTTCCATGGTGAGACTTTGAGCATCACCTTGTCTCCAACTTGGAATTCTAGTGGCTTACGCCTTCGGTCTGCGTAACTCTTCTGTCGGCTGCGCGCCGTTCGGAGTCTCTCCTGAATTTTCACGATCTTTTCTGTGGTCTCGTGAAGAATATCTGGACCAATAAGTTGGCTATCCCCAACTTCGATCCAAAATACGGGTGATCGGCACTTTCGTCCGTAAAGTGCCTCAAATGGTGCAGCCTTGATGCTGGTGTGATAACTGTTGTTGTAGGAGAATTCTGCTAAGGGCAAGTGTAAATCCCATCGCTTTCCAAAATCGATGACACATGCTCTTAACATATCCTCCAATGTTTGGATTGTTCTTTCACTTTGGCCGTCGGTTTGTGGGTGATATGCAGTGCTCATATCCAGACGCGTTCCTAGAGCCTTTTGCAATGATTGCCAGAATCTAGATGTGAAACGACTATCTCTATCAGATATGATCGAAACAGGAACCCCATGCCTAGAGACGACTTCCTTAAGGTATAACCGTGTTAATTTTTCCATTTTATCTGTCTCTTTGATGGGTAGAAAATGCGCGGACTTTGTTAGACGATCAACTATTACCCAGATAGTGTCGTAACCGTCCGGGGTTTTGGGTAGCTTTGTGATGAAGTCCATTGCTATTCCTTCCCATTTCCATTGAGGTATCTCGGGTTGTATTAATAATCCAGAAGGTTTTTGGTATTCAACCTTTACTTTTGAGCATGTTAAACATTTGCTCACAAAAGTAGCGATCTCCGATTTCATATTTGGCCACCAATACAGCATCTTGAGGTCTTGGTACATTTTGTCCGATCCGGGATGTATGGAGTACTTGGAGTTGTGTGATTCTTTCATGATTAACTCTCTTAATCCTCCAAAGCGGGGTAACCAACTTCTGTCCTCAAAACATTTGGTTCCATTGCTTTTGGTTTTGAATGATTTGTCCATACCTCGCAGGTTTTCGTTCTTTATGTTTTCGTCTTTAAGGGCTTCGATTTGAGCATCGCGGATTTGTGTGGGTAGATTCGATTGAATCGTCATAACCAAAGCTCGAACTCGTAATGGTTTAGCTCGCTCCTTTCGGCTTAGAGCGTCTGCCACTACGTTGGCTTTTCCAGGATGGTAACGGATGTCACAATCGTAATCACTAAGTAGTTCGATCCAACGACGCTGCCTCATGTTCAATTCTTTTTGATCAAGAATGTGTTGCAGACTCTTGTGATCTGTGAACACTGTACACTTAGTGCCGTATAAATAGTGTCTCCAGATCTTGAGTGCGAACACTACAGCTCCTAACTCTAAGTCATGTGTTGTGTAGTTTTCTTCGTGAGTTTTGAGCTGTCGTGAGGCGTAGGCGATAACCTTTTCCCTTTGCATTAACACACAACCTAATCCTTTGTGTGATGCGTCGCAATATACCACGAAATCCTCTGTTCCCTCGGGCAATGATAGAATCGGTGCACAACAAAGCTTATGCTTCAATAATTGGAATGCCGACTCTTGTTCTTCACCCCAAACGAACTTCTCAGTTTTCTGCGTCAACTTCGTCAAGGCTTTAGCTATCTTGGAGAAATTTTCAATGAAGCATCGGTAATAACCGGCAAGACCTAAGAATTGGCGTTTTTCCGTTGCGGTTCTAGGGACAGCCCAATCCTTAATGGATTCAATTTTTGCTGGGTCTACGTGGATGCCTTGACTGTCGATAACGTGGCCAAGGAATTGAACCTTCTCGATCCAAAATTCACACTTAGAAAATTTTGCGTACAGTTCCTCCTTTTTTAGTAATTCAAGGATTAACCTCAAATGCTCTTCATGTTCTTTCTTACTTTTCGAATATATCAAGATGTCGTCAATGAATACGATCACAAACTTATCCAGGTACGGTTTACACACCCGATTCATAAGATCCATGAATACCGCTGGTGCGTTGGTCAAACCGAAAGGCATAACCTGGAATTCGTAGTGACCATAACGAGTTCTAAATGCGGTTTTCTGAACATCTTCTTCTCGTACTCTAAGTTGATGATAACCCGACCGTAGGTCAATTTTAGAGTAGATACTTGATCCTTGAAGCTGATCGAAAAGATCGTCAATCCTTGGAAGTGGATAACGATTCTTAACGGTTAGCTTGTTCAGTTCTCTGTAGTCGATACACATCCTGAAGGATCCATCCTTCTTTTTGACAAAAAGAACTGGTGCTCCCCAAGGCGAGGAACTTGGACGAATGAATCCTCGATCTAGTAACTCTTGGAGTTGGTTGGATAACTCTTCCATTTCCGATGGAGCCAGTCGATATGGTGCTCGAGCCACTGGTGCGGATCCTGGCACTAAATCGATGTGAAATTGGACTTGTCTTGGAGGTGGAAGTCCGGGTAAGTCTTCTGGGAAGACTTCGGGAAATTCTCGAACAATCGGTACGTCGTTTAGTTGTTTCTCCTTCGTTTCCGTCTCCGTCATGTAAGCCAAATAGGCGTCACATCCCTTCTGTAAGTACTTCAGCGTTTTTAAGTTTGATATGATGCTTAACTTTGATCGGCTCCCATCTCCCTTGATCAAGAGAGTTTTCCCGTCGGTGCGGAGAATACGGACAATCTTCTCGTTACATATGATTTCGGCGTGATTTAGAGATAGCCAATCCATTCCTATTACTATGCCGAAACTTCCGAGTTGAATAGGTATTAGGTCGATATTGAATGGGAGGTCAGCTAGAGTTAAGGTACAACCTCGAATGATACTATTTGTTGTTACCAACTTTCCGTTCGCTAATTCTATTATATACTTAGTTTCTAAGGTAGTTGGGGCAACGTCAATCAAAGTTTTAAATTTCGTAGATACAAAGCTCCTATCGGGGTAGTCTCACGGACTTCCTAGCCGTGGCACGGGTGAGTGATCTGTTGCCATGCTTCCTGTAGAAGAAGGGTGGGTATAATGGAGCAGTGGGTGGTGCGACAACAGGGGTAGGAGTGGTAGTGGTCTTGATCTCCTCCTCACTAGGATCCTCCTCCTCCTCCTCGGAGGGGTCGGTCTCCATCGGCTCATTGACGGTCATTGCGGGATGGGTGACGATCTCGTCGTCAGATGTAGGTGAGAAATGTGGAGTGACATGTGATCCTAACATGGATGAGGAAATGTCCATATCTATATCGAAGTCGACGCCAGATAGGTCGAGAGTAGGTATAGGGAGGTACTCGTCCTCAGAGTCGGACAGTATGATGTAGTGAGGGGTAGACATGTTGTGACAAGGCCCAAATGGTCGTAAATAATAAAAGTATAAAAGTATAGTAGTGCGGAAGCAGTAAGTTTTAAAGCTCAGTTATAGACCAGGACATTTACTAATGCAACCTGGTTCGCTATAACCAGAGCTCTGATACCAATCTGTCACACCCCCAAATCTCATGTTCCCGAGACTCGAGGTGTTGACTTCATGGGTCCCAGATAGCAATGATATATAGGCGAACGACCTCTATATGAGTCGTTTTAAAAAAACATACATTCATTGATATTGAAAATCAGAGTTTTACATGATTAAGGAAAAGTGTTACCAGAGTTCACAAAACAGAGATTTACATTACATAACTGAAAAGAAAATAAGTAATGCAAGGGAAATCTCCCAAAAGCGTGAGTTTGAAATATGCGACTCTGTCATATCCCAATATCCCTCCGTCGAAAGCCCTTTCGACTAAGCACCTGAGACATACATGCTAAAGTCAACATAAAGTTGGTGAATTCATAGGTTTAGTTTAGTAATGACCACAAGATTTCCGTTTAAGTAAAGTCTTACAGTTGCACCTAAGCTCATGACATCGAAGCGTAACAAAGTTCCTTACCCCATAAGTGTTCCTATGTTATAGCCAAATAACATATATAGTTTCAAAAGTAAAGCACCCTACTCGAGTCCACGAGTTAGTTGTGGTAGACGTGGGTTACATCGTCTAGCCGTTGGGTGAGGGTTGTCAAACCCTAATAGATCTATCCAATACAATCGCGCTTAAGTCCTTAACTAACGATTCATGATAGGGGAATTTCCTTTGGCTTAGTGGTAACTTAGGCAACTAGTAAAGGTTTTAAGTACTTGTGTCCATAAGTAAAAGAGCATGTATCTCACCCCAAGTATGTTATAAAAACAAGTAAAAAGCGGGGCTATGAACTCACCTTAGCAAGCCAGCTAAAAGTAATGAGGCAGTGTGTGTAAGCCAACACGTAGGAGTCTCAAATCCGAGAATCAGGTAGGTCTAACCTTGACCTATTAAGTTTTAGAATTTAGGTTTTTATATTCTAGTCCAATGCACATAAAAATGTATGTATATGTATGAATAAGGTAGGGTTAGGCTTCGGGTTTGATAATAATAAACTAACACCGTTCGGGCCATTATATACAAGACCATTCTATAATCGCATGCCGAGCTAGGACACTTTAAATCGTAAATCCAACAAGCTCGGCACTACGAAATATCGAGATGGAATCATTGCATACAAAGCTCCCTAGTATTGTGTTATCGCTATTATTATCGAGTTGGTTTTAAAAGTTAGTTTTTATAAAAGTTTATAAAAACTCAGCAAGTGTCTTTAAGTTTTACCCAACTTTAAAGTAACATATCTCGCCCGTTTCTTATCCGATTTTAATGAATCTTATATAGAAACGACCGCGTTTGAAATACCTTTCAAATGGTTTAGGCCTTGAAACCAGATTGAAAATCTACTGATATTTATAACATAAATACTAACAGTAGGTTTTAGGGTTTTCTCAAAGTATATGCTAACTTGAAAATATCATAACTCCTTGGTCGTTTATCCTTTTTTAGTGTTCTTTTTATGGAAATGTAGACATTTGATTTATCTTTCAAATGCCACAGGTGTCATGGCATAATTCAAAACCATTTTTCCCAGTTTTAATAAAAGGTCCGCTGGTATGCAGTTTGGGGTTCAAGGAATTAGGTCAAACTTCAAAATGGTATATCTTGCTCGATATTTATCCGTTTTTAACGAATCTTATATCGAAACGACCGGGTTGAAAATATCTTTCAAATGCCACTGGTCTCGTGGTCTAATTTAAAGCAGAAAGTTTTTAATGGTCAAAATAGTCTACTGACCTGTTGTTGTTGTTCCAGAAATTATGATAACTTTAAAATACCGTATCTCATTCGTTATTTATCCGTTTTTAATGAATTTTATATCGAAACGACCGTGTTTGAGTTATCTTTTAGATGATATAGGTCTCATAGTCTGGTTTGAAATATAGTTTTCCCGAGGTCAACAGTCGGATATACAGTGGGTTTTTCAAGTTTTGTTTTTTTAACACTTCTTTATATGTAACATGTTTATGAATATGTGCTATATGTAATATGATATATGAACTATAAAACATGATATAAGAAGTATCAAATATGTAAAAAGGTTAGTAATAACATACCTAAGTGTTATGTATGAAGATCTTGATGCAACTTTCAAACTACCAAGGTTTGATTCTAAGTTCTTGTATGAAATATGTGTGAGTGGGATTTTGTGTTGGTGATTCTCCTTGGTTCTTCTCTTGGCCAAAATTTAAAGAGCAAGGAGGGAGGGAGAAGAGTTTTTCACTTGGTGGTGAATGAGCAAGTGAAATGGATGGAAGGGGTCTAGTATTTATAGCCAAAGGAGAGAGTGGAGTCATGAGTGCTAGCACATGGGAGGTATGGTCTATTGAGTTCAATAGTGAAATGGTCAAGTGTGTAAGTGACTAAACCCATGTGACACCACCAACTCATTTAACTAGGAAACAAACAACTTGTAGGTGATTATTTAAATTGTCATTTTTGCAAACTCTAGGGTCCTAAGTGAAGTCCTTGTATGCTTAGGGTCTTTTGTGTAAGTTGTGTATTTGATATATATATATATACTTATATATGCATGCAAAGTTCCATACATGCAAAGTTGATGCATAAATCATGATTTTATGCATGAAATATTGGACTAGAATTATTGTTGTAAAAATGTTTATTTTATGTGAATATTTGATCCCGTATACCTAATCCCGGTATCCGTATATGTTTTTGACGTAGTTAACCAGTATCGTTTATGTATAGGTTGACCTACCGGTCGTAAATAAATCAAAACATATACAAGTTGAGTAATAGTGTTAAAAGAATTTAGTCGGTGTGAACCTGGATTTTCGTGGGTTGTCACAGTGATTACCCATCATTCATTTTTTACTCAATTAGTCATTCTTTTCTCTATGTTCATGTCAGTTTTCGATTATTAGTCATGTCATTTAGTATCAAAAACAATATTGTGTGAGTCTTTTAACTAACTAGTTGCTGGTTCGAGACCTATTGCCAAATCTTGGTAATATGTATCACTATTATAAAATAGTAAAAAATCTCACAAGCATATAAATAGTATCTCAAATTAAGAATTAATGACAATGTTATACATTTGGAAAAACATAAATAATTGATAATTTGTATATAAAGGAATTCATTTATTTTGCTTCATCATAACTTATTAACTTACCTATACAGCATATCTTAATTTTCTTGAATAGTCTTGGTTTTTCATACATACGCATTTCATCTATCATATCATATATGGTACATATATATTTCCCAAATCATTTCGACATAAGCTGATTGCGATACATATTATGTATGTCTTGATGTAGACATGAGAGAATTTTTTTTGTTCACTACAAAATGTCTAAATGTGCCCAATATTTATAAATTATGTCGAAATAATGACAATGTTTACATAGTAAGCTTATAATCCCATTTAGGAATATTATTCGGTAATTAACTTTATATATTTATAGCTTATTGGAAATTTAATATTGAAAAAGAAATTGTTTTCCTGTTGATGTCGGTGTCATAAAGTCAATATATATCTATTGTTGCATTCATGTTTTTTTTTCATTAACCTTTTTATAAATCATTTGTTGCATTTCAAAATTTATTCATGAACATTAGAACAAAACAATGGCGTTCATATTAATTTGTTCATGAACCATATCTAAGAATTTTCGTGTTCCAGCTAGCATATATTTGTCTAGCCAATGCTGAGGTTGTAAATATTTATTATTTCCATTACATTAAATAATATAGAAAAAAAGAACAATAGTAAATCTGCATTTTAATGATTGAAATCCATAAAGCGAAACACACTTTAATGCTATATTAATGTATTTAACCCTAGCAAGCAAGATGAGCTCTTTAAATATATGCTCTTCTCTCCATAGCAAACCAGCAAAAAAAAAAACAATATCAAATTTTTTATTCTTTTCCCACCATCTCCAAACAATGTCTCGCCAAGGCCAAGGTCGACAAAAGATAGAGATTGTAAAAATTACAAATGAAAATAGTTTGGCCGTCGCCTTTTCTAAAAGACGGACAGGTTTGTTTAATAAAGCAAGTGAGCTTAACACTCTTTGTGGGGTGCGAATGGTCATAATTGTATTCTCTCCGCACCAAAAAGCGGTGTACTCTTTTGGGAATCCGGGTGTTGAGGAGATTGTAAAAGGTTTCCTAGAACAAAGTTCTCAATCACCAAACCCAAGAACCTCTGAACGTGGGGAGGAATATCGCAATGCAAATTTTGAAAACCTCAATACCCAGCTCACCACCATGCTTGGTAAATTAGAAATTGAAAAAAAGGCTAGTGTTGATCTTAGAAAGATAAGGACACACAACCAAGAACATCGTTGGTGGGATGCTCCTATAGAGGAATTAGGAGTAGAAAAGCTTGAGACACTAAAGGTGGTTATGTCGAGTTTGAAGGCGGTAGCTGAAAAACGAGCTAAGATATTCATAGCAGAGGGGGCTAGCTGTACACCAATTCTCGATCTTTCGTCCTAACTGGATAGGTAGCGTGGGTCCGTGATATGAAGGGTTATGGATCTATATTATCCAGGACTCATCAAGAGATTAAATTGTGATCTTGTGTTTTTCCTTTATATTAAGGTTAATGTTTTGATTTTGTATTGTTATTCCGGTCTTAAATTTAGTGTCAACTATATTTTGGGGTTATCGTTACTTAGGTCACCCTACTACACAGTTTTGTTGCTTTTAAGCATGAGTGATATGAACAATTTTTTCATTATATTAATGGATTAATTATTCCGCAAAATCAGAATATATCCCTAAATAGCTATTCAATTAAAATACTTCATATAAACCCTAACTTAGCTAACAAGAAATGAATCTGCTTAATAAGAAACTAAATAATCTAGTTAATAAACTCGACATTTAATTCCCTTGGTTCGTATAAGAAACTCTATACAAGACCATTCCACAAACTCACGGAGGCAATAATCTACGTGGGTTCCAACTATTTGCATTTTAATTTAGCTAGCATGTACCTATTAAGTCTTTTGAACTAATTGGTTGTGGCTCAAGATTCATTTAATAATCATCACAATACACCGCTTGGATTATATAATGACAATCGCACAACCATATTTATAGCATCCTAACTTAAGAATTATTTCTTTCATTTTAACGAAAATAAATTAATTTTCCAGAATTAGAAATTCATTTCATATTATGCTTTATACTTTACATGGAATGTGTGATTACCCATCATTCATTTTTTACTCATGGAACGTGTAATTACCCATCATTCATTTTTTACTCAATTAGTCATTCTTTTCTCTATATTCATGTCAGTTTTCGATTAGTAGTCATGTCATTTAGTATAAAAAACAATATTGTGTGAGTCTTTTAACTAACTAGTTACTGGTCCGACACCTATTAACAAAACTTGGTAATATGTATCACTATCATAAAATAGTAAAAAAGCTCACAAGCATATAAATATTATCTCAAATTAAGAATTAATGACAATGTTATATATTTGGTAACACATAAATAAATGATACTTTGCAGATAAAGTAATTCATTTATTTTGCTTAATCATATATAACTTATTAACTTACGTGTAGAGCATATCTTAATTTTCTCGAATAGTCGTAGTTTTTCATACATACGCATTTTATCTATCATATCATATATGGTACATATATATTTCCCAAATTATTTCTACATAAGCTGATTGCGATACATATTATGTATGTCTTGATGGGGACATGAGAGATTTTTTGTTGTTCACTACAAAATGTCTAGTGTGCCCAACATTATAAAGTATATCGAAATAATGACAATGTTTACATAGTAAGCTTATAATCCCATTTAGTAATATTATTCGGTAACTTTATATATTTATAGCTTATTGGAAATCTAAAATTGAAAAAGAAACTTTTTTTTCTGTAATGTCGATGTCATAAAGTCAATATTTAACTATTGTTGTAATTATGTATTTTTTTCATGAACCTTTTTATAAATCATTTGCTGCATTTCAAATTAATTCATGAACATTAGAACAAAACAATGAGACTATACGGTGTGGGGGGCTTTATAAATTGATGATGTGGAGTGATAGAGGTGATATGTAGGAAAGAGAGTGTGATTTGTAGGAAAGAGAGTGTGATGATGTGGAGTGATGAAAATGGGTGGTGTGGTTGTGTGATGATGTGGAGTGATAGAGGAAAGAGAGTGTAATTTTAAAAAGTTTTATTTTTATAATTTTTTTTATATAAATGAAATTTTAAAACTTGTATTTTTATTAAAAAAAACAAACACTACAATTTATTAAAAAAAAAATACTACAATTTATTTAAAAAAAAAAAACATACTACAAAAAAAAAAACATACTACAATAAAAAACATACTACAAAAATTCAGGATAAAATTTCTCGATAAGCCTTCTCTTTTCATGTTCCGCTATTGATTTGGCAGGCTCCCGGAGATTATCGGTGTCCTTCATGATCACCTTTAACGCTTTTTGTCGCATTTTTTCTTCCTCAGTATCAGCAAATTTCCCGAACTTTTCCCCAATATACTTGAGTGAATCTTCGTTCCCCGAAGAAGAAGCAGCGGCTTTGCCCTTTCCTTTGCGCGCTTTTGCCTTTGCTTGATCTCTACCAATCGGTCTTGGAAGGTCTTCCTCCAAGTGAACATCATCATCATCATCGTTGAGATCGATTCCAGCAAAAGGCGATACCGGAGTGGCGGGAGTGGCGGGAGTGGAGGGGTTACTAGACTCCGATGTTCTACGCGCTTTTCGGGACCCTCCAGATGTTGGGACATGTTGACAAATCGGGCTATTTCTCAATTTTTGCCAAGCCGCTAAATGTAGGAAACCCCCTTGCATTATGTCGCGGTAAGTCGCCATAGCATGTTGGAGCACTTGTTGATCACTATGACCGCTTGGTCTACTTTGTTGGGCTTGTCGAAAAAAACCGTTGAATTTTTTCACCTTTCTTCGTAAGTCTCTCCACTTGCTCGAAAGAGAGTCTTCGGTACGGTGGTAAGATGGATTATCTTTAAGCATCTTGGCGAAAAATTTTCGACGAACACTATCCCAAAATGGGGTTGAATTGATATCATTTCCTATAACGGGGTCCTCGGATGTCGACGACCACGCTGAAGCAAGTGCGACCTCCTCCGCTTCTTCCCACTTCTTCCTTTCGGTTTTGCCTCTTAGGGATTCGGTTTCTTTCTTCTTGTGTTTCCTCTTCCCACGGGCCGCCATTTGTGTTTCCGGAACCACCTCATCGTCTTCAGAATCGTCAACGTCAAAAGGAGGCACTTGCGGAAAGTTGGATAAATTGTCTTGGTTAAGCAATTGCGAGAACGACCCGCCTTGGTATAGCGGGTCTTGGGATGGTCGTTGTGGTGGTGGAGATGGTTGGTAAAATTGGGGAAATTGGTTAGGGTTTGGAAGTTGGGTATAGTTTTGAAATTGGTTTGGGTGTTGGTATTGGTTAAGGTTTGGAAATTGTGGAAATTGGTTTAGGTTTTGGTATTGGTTTGGGTTTTGGTATTGGTTTGGGTTGAACCATTGGTTCCATTGGTTGGGGTTGGGGTTGTTTTCATTGTTGTTGTTGTTGGGATCCATTTGAGATGTATAAAAATATAGAGATTTTTATAAAAATTGAGAGAGAAAGAGAGAGTTTGTGTGGTTTTTGTTATAAAATTGTGTGGTATTTATAGAAAATGGGGAGGATTTTTGAAAAAATGGCCGTTGTTGTTTTTGTTTCGACCGTTGCTGCTATCTTCCTTCACCATCACCGCGTTGTCTGAACAACGCTTTGGAGCAAAAAATGGCCGACAACGCCCCTGCGGTGTGGAGGGGGCGTTGTGGAGGGCGTTGTCGTCCTATGTGGCGGCGTTGTCTTGTGTTTCCACGCCCCGTACCGAGTAGTCTGACCTTCATATTATTTTGTTCATGAACCATATCTAAGAAATTTTCATGTTCCGGCTAGCATATATTTTTCTAGCCAATGCCGAGGTTGTAAATATTTATTATTTCCATTACATTAAATAATATAGTAAAAAAAGACCAATAGTAAATCTGTATTTTAATGATTAAAATCCATAAAGCGAAACACACTTTAATACTATATTAATGTATTCAACCCTAGCAAGCAAAATAAACTCTTTAAATATCTACTCTTCTCTCCATAGCAAACCAGCAAAAAAAAACAATATCAAATTTTTTATTCTTTTCCCGGCCACCATCTCCAAACAATGTCTCGCCAAGGCCAAGGTCGACAAAAGATAGAGATTGTAAAAATTACAAATGAAAATAGTTTGGCCGTCGCCTTTTCTAAAAGACGGACATGCCTTTTTAACAAGGCAAGTGAGCTTAGCACGCTTTGTGGGGTGCGAATGGCCATAATTGTATTCTCTCCGCACCAAAAAGCGGTGTACTCGTTTGAGGAGATTGTAAAAGGTTTCCTAGAACCAAGTTCTCAATCACCAAACCCAAGAACCTCTGAACGTGTGGAGGAATATCGCAATGCAAATTTTGAAAACCTCAATACCCAGCTCACCACCATGCTCGGTAAATTAGAAATTGAAAAAAAGGCTGGTGTTGATCTTAGAAAGATAAGGACACACAACCAAGAACATCGTTGGTGGGATGCTCCTATAGAGGAATTCGGAGTAGAAAAGCTTGAGACACTGAAGGTGGCTATGTCGAGTTTGAAGGCGGTAGCTGAAAAACGAGCTAAGATATTCACATCAGAGGGGGCTAGCTGTACACCAATTCTCGATCTTTCGTCCTAACTAGATAGGTCGCGTGGGTCCGTGATATGAAGGGCTATGGATCTATATTATCCAGGACTCATCAAGAGATTAAATTGTGATCTTGCGTTTTTCCTTTATATTATGGTTAATGTTTTGATTTTGTATTATTATTCCGGTCTTCAATTTAGTGTCAACTATATGTTGGGGTTATTGTTGCTTAGGTCACCCTACTACACAAATTTGTTGCTTTTAAGCACGAGTGATATGAACAATTTTTTCATTACATTAACGGATTAGTTATAACTTTTTTATGCTTATAATTAGCGTAAGACGTGTTACACTATTGAAGCCATAATCTATACAGGTTATCACAACCGCCATTTGGTTTAATTAGTATCTATTAAGCCTTTTCAAGTAAGTGGTTATGGGTTCAAAATTAACTCATTCATGACGATTTGGTTGGGTTTATTATTTATTTGTTTTTTGACATTGACTTCGAAAATGAACGAGAATTTCAAGTAAAATGCCCAAAAAAAGCACATGATACCAAACCTAAATCACCACTAAAGACATCTCTCCTTACCTCTTGAGTCACACACCCTACTTAAAAAAATATACCCGGCACAAAACCGTGAAACAGTAGATGGTATACTCTCTATAGCAGATTCGTCTCCTTGGAATGTTGGATCTCAACTAGATGTAAAATATGTGTTGCATCGATAAGACGTGTTATCCTAAATCGGTAGTTCTTTGCTTTTGCAATCTTTAACGTTCACTGCCAAAATTTGCGTTCAAACAATTTTTTATTTTGTTATTTCCGTTCAAGAAAAAACCCAACAATGAATATTATGTTCAGTATTATATATCTTTTGATGCCAAATTAATCTCCTACATCTCTAATTCCAGGATATACATTCAAGAAAATAGAGAACAGGTATATGAAATCATTCATCTTCATTCAAGGTAGTAAAGAAATTATTATCGTTTACCTAGTGGCAACATAAAGCAACCCCATTTAAAGTCTTCCTACCGTTAAGTTGTTCTTATTCATTTTGTAGTTTAACTCCGTAGTATATAAAAACAAATCTCACAATACGGAAAAATAAAAAAATTACATCACACAATACAGTCACTTTAACCGAGCATTTATGGAAGAAACAAACACATTTTAGATGCTCATCCGTTAAACCTTTGGAAATTGAAAGTGCTTACTACTAGTCGAGGACTATGCTTGAATTCTGTTAAGGTTCTGACATAAATATTATCTCAAGTTAAAAACTAATGACAATGTTATACAATTGGTAAAACATAAATTAATGATACTTTGCAGATAAAGGAATTCATTTATTTTGCTTCGTCATAACTTATTAACTTACATGTAGAGCATATCATAATTTTCTTGAATAATCTTTGTTTTTCCTACATATGCATTTCATCTATCATATCATACATGGTATACATACTTTTCCCAAATCATTTCGACATAAGCTGAATGTCATACATAAACTAGTTATGTATGTCTTGATGGGGCTAAATCAGGCTACGCAATCTTATGATAAATAAAGACATGAGAGAGTTTTTATTGTTCACTACAACATGTCTCATGTGCCTTATATTCAAAATATATGTCAAAATAATGGCAATGTTTTACATGTAGTAAGCTTATAATTAGTCGAATGATTCCATTTTGGAACATTACTGGGTAACTTAATATATTTATAAATTACGGAAAATGTATTATATGTGAAACAACCATTTTCCTTCAAATTTTTCATGTACATTAGAACAAAACAATGGCCTTCGTATTAATTTGTTCATGAACTATACCTAAGAATTTCCATGTTCCAGCTGTCATAGATTTTTCTAGAATAGAAAATAGAGAAGAATGGCCAATGATGAGGCTATAACTATTTATTATTTCCATCATATTAAAAAATATGCTAAAAAAGACCAATATTATATCTGTTTTTAAGTGATTAAAATCTATAAAATAGTAAAAAATCTCACAAGCATATAAATACTATCTCAAATTAAGAAATACTGACAATGTTATACATTTGGTAAAACATATATAAATGATACCTTACAGATAAAGGAATTTATTTATTTTACTTCGTCATAACTTATTAACTTATCCGTTAAGCATATCTTATTTTTCTCGAATAGTCTTTGTTTCTCATACATATGCATTTCATCTATCGTATCATATATGGTACATATATTTTCCCCAAATCATTTCGACATGTTATGTATGTCTTAATGGGGCTAAATTAGGCTATGCAATCTTAAATATAATAAATGTAGACATGAGAGAATTAAGGTTGTTCACCTCAACATCTGATGTGCCTATTATGTACAATTTATGTCGAGAAATAATGACAATGTTTTACATAGTAAGCTTGTAATTAGTTGAATAAGTCCATTTAGGAACATTATTGGGTAACTTAATATATTTATAACTTACGGAAAATATATTATATGTGAGCTAGTTTTAGTTAATGATAGATTATTTCTTTTGAAACCACCCCTTTCCTTCAATAAGCATTTACTATTTTTTTTATTTTTTTTTTTAACTTTCTAATTAAAAGTTGACTTAAATTAGTTTAATGTAACATACACCTTTACTATCTGGCATGCAACAAATTCAAGTGTTGACTTTGTAACTTACATAAGTCAAATAGTTTGCAATAATGAACGATGTTAACAAAAAATTGAATGATTTGATATCCATGAATTAAACATGAAGATTTCCTAACTCCCAAATCATTTGTTGCAATTAAAACTATGGACAAAAAATAATAATTCACCGTCTATAAATTGCCATGTTTTACTCAAATATGAATTATCCAAAAAACTCCATTTTCCTTCAAGTTTCTTGTTCAATATTTCAAGTTATGGCTAAAAAACCAAGTTTGGGTCGCCAAAAGATCAAAATCGCAAAAATACAAATAAAAAACCATCTCCAAGTGACTTTCTCGAAGAGACGATCAGGGCTCTTCAAGAAAGCCAGTGAGCTTTGCACATTATGTGGAGTCGAAATCGCCATTGTTGTATTCTCTCCAGCTGGGAAAGTTTTTTCCTTTGGTCATCCTAAAGTCGAGTCAATAGTTGATAGATTTCTAACCCGAAACTCTAATCTTAAATCACCAAGTTTACACCTCATAGAGGCCCATAGGATAGCTAGTATTCCCGAACTAAACATGCAGCTAACACACATGCTTAACGAGCTAGAAGCCGAGAAAAAAAGAAGTGAAACGTTAGACGAAATGAGAAAGGCTAGCCAGAGCCAGTTTTGGTGGGAAGCACCAATTGAAGACCTGAATTTGCATGAGCTTGAACAATTAAAGGATTCAATGGAGGAACTCAAGAAGACTGTGGCTATGCAAGCTAATAAGCTTTACAACGAAAATTCAAACTCTATGTCGCTTTTCGGTTCTAATAATAATATTAAAGGTAGTATTGATCACTATGAGATGAAACCCGCTCCCATCGTTTCATCGTCTTCTAATGCTTCGCATGTCCATAGCTATGGCTATGGCTATGGGCATGGTTTGTTTTAAAATCCGTTACTTTTCTTGATGTCATGGGAGTTTTGCTAGTTAGTACCTTATTAATTAGCTAGTAGCTACTCTCTTTTTTTGGATTGATTTTGTTTTTTTGTGCTGAAAAAGTGAATAATATCTTCTTTACAATTATTTTACATGTTTATTGATTGATTATTATAGAAACCTGGTATTATTGTATTAGTAATAAAATTAGATGTTACTACAAATATGAAATACAATTAATCTTAATTTTTTTATATCTTAATTGCTTTTATTCAAAAATTAAATGTATATGTAAGTTACTAAAGCGGTTAGAAGTAAACAATTAAATGTATATTAGTTGCCAAATGGGTTACCAAATATACCAATAATAAATTTCTAGATTATTGGAAATGAAATATGAGTGTCCTGCTAAATATAGCTTATGGACTAAGTTTATCGAACCCTTTGTTAACCTCTATAGAAAAGAAAAAAAAAATTAGAGAGGCAAATTTTACATCCCAAACGTAGTTCACAGTTTTATCGGACATGAACACTCAACCACCATGTTAATGAGTCAATTTATATATCGATAGATTATAACTTCTTGCAAGTCCAATCTCTCCAATTTTAACTCACATTGTCACACCTCACAGAAATCCATAAACATTGATTGAAAAATAATAATATGAAATCCTCGTTTATGGTGTTGCTTCTTAGCTTAATAGAGTTAAAAGTGACTTCATTTATCTATATCATATCTCTAAGATATCCAAGGAGCGGAGTGAACAAGATTCATACATTTCCTTTGACCGTCACACATATTGAACCAAAATTTGGATATTAAGCACATCTTTGAATTCTGAATGTTATTTGTGCTACATACATCTACTGCACTTTGCGACATTATAGGATAAATGTGATTTCGTTTCTACATTCCCACTACAACATGGGCATCTAGCATAGTGAAACTCAGTTATCCTCGTTTATCAAAATTCATCCTTATCGGGAGTCTTCCCCAACAATTCGCCATAAAGTGACTGATTTTACAAAGTTGAACATTATTCCATCTATATATATATATATATATTCAATAAATTCTCTTAAAACACTTTAGTATTCGCGAATTTGAACCCTGTGACTATGAGTAATAATATTTCGACAATGGAAAGCCAAGAGGGTCTCATGTGAAAGCCCATTTATCTTGCTCATCTCTCAATCCCAATTGCCTACTGAATTCTTCAATTTCGGGCTCTTTAAGCTCCAGCCCACTTTTTGGAGTGTCTCTCTAATCGCAAGTGTGGATCGAGAAATAATCATTTTAAATCGCACTTTGCTTTATTTGCAAGAGAAATAAGGATATACATATTCGTTTAGAATAAACTTTTATATGATCAATATTTTTAGATTATTTTTATTGTTCGTATTGATGCATAAACGGTTATCTATTGGATAACAATTAAATTTATCCGATAACGAAAAACACATTTTTCTATACTCAAAATTTTTGAATTACGAATATTAGATAATTAAATCTTTTTTATTTTTACAAAGAACAAATTTTTTTTTTACAAAGCAAAGTTAATCAATTAATATCAGAGGCATCCATAAGAATATGTTTTTTTGGTAATGCAAAGCTAATCAATTACCAAGAACAAGTTAATTTTAACTTTATCATAAAATTATGATTCTAAAATTAAATAAATATAACATTACTTTAGTAATTTTATAAATATTTTGTCTTTTCTTAATAAAATTATTAAATGTGAGAACTTTTTCCTAAGTTGTGGTGAATTATTATTATAGGTGTTGAATTATGATAAGAAATTTGCGAGCATTGACTTTTACATAAGGAATCCATATATGGCAAAATATCGTTAACCTTAAATACTTTGAAACCCATCAAATTATTAAAATATACTTATACTTATTTACTTTTTAAAATTTTAAATAAATACGTATATGAACATGAAAATAGAATATGTGTGCTTGTTTTTAGTATAGATTTTTTTTTATCCATTGTGATTTAAGAAGTTGTTTTTCCTAATTGAACTTTAACTAGGTTTTACCCCTCATTTATAAATAAAGGTGAGGGAATGAGGCTTAATCCTTATGCCAAATTTTTATTTCTTTAATGAGAGTCGTCTAAACATTATCACCTCTCTGCTTTTTTTTCTTCTTTCTTGTTCGATAACCACCACCATAATTGAAGATTCTTGTATTCCACGATTCTCTCGGGCTTGTTAAAGGTTCGAAATTCTAATACCTTTCTGTTGGTCGCCTAATCCGAGATCTCCTTTGAACCCTAAACACTATTGATTGCGGAATAACCAATATGTGTAAGTAAGAGGTGAAGAACGGTTGGTATAATCAAAAGATTGATTCTATTAAGCTTACGTGTTTGATTACAATCACGAATAGAACCTACACAATCGATTACAAGACTTTAACACTCAAGAACACTTAGTTACGCTCACAAACCCTAGCTCACGTAACTAATCTCGATATGAATGCTCTGACAACTTTCAACAACAGCATTGATCCCGAGGCTGCTATTTATAGGCAGCACGGAAACCTAGAAGAGTTACGCGCACGTAACTGTCTGGGAGACAGTTACGCGCGTAACTCCTCAGTTACGCGCGTAACTCATTAGTTACGCGCGTAACTCATTAGTTACGCGACCGTAACTTAGTTACGCGAGGGTAACTGTTAGTTACCCTCCGAAACTTACATAAATGCGTATTGGACTTTACAACTCGATCTAATTACATTCTAACTCGACAAACACATTCTAAAGAATACAACTACAGACAATAATGTTCCAACACTTTCTAAATTCTTTTTAATTTTCTTTTAGGAAAAATATATATTATAGGCACTCTCAACATTTATTTTCAAAATTCAAACCTTCGACTTAAAAAAGAGAGATAATTTTACATCCTCATACACCCTCAGCACAAAAGACCTACACCAATTTCTTATGCTTTAGCTTGTTTTAAATCTAAAGGGAAGAAAAGGTAGTAATTAATGGTCAAATAGGATACTTAAACTCATTCAAATAATCAAATACAAACATAGCTTCTTCCATAAGGAGTTATGGACTCTTACAGATTCCTTATTGTACACTGTTGGTTTGGTGATCATGGAGCAAAAGAAACAAGACACACATACGACTACATTTTCCTTCTTGATGTTATTATTCATTAATAAACTCATACATATTTATAGGAACTAAACACACTAACTTAATATATGACCCACTAACTCCTATTTTCATGCTAAACTAATGCGGAATATGACCACTTCTTTTCTAAACATGAGACACCACTACTTCTTTCCTAATGACTAGGTAAATAAATGCAACATGACCCATTAACTAATCAAGATTATCCAACATTCACCCCCATAATCTTGATGATCTTGACCCTGTACGTTCCTTTGCTCACGGATTGTCATACTTTCTTTGGCTTCACTCGATTTCTTCCATTTCTTGCTTTCTAACTTGCTATTTAAACGATAAGGTCTGGTCTTGCTACTTGCTACGAGTCACACGTGACCCGGTTCATACTACTTGCTTTCTTGCTTATCGTTTCTTGCTTACTACACATGCTGTAAATTCTTGCTGCTTTTGATCACCAAATGTGATCGGCCTTGCTTTCTTGTGATCATCACACATAATCAACTTTGTCGGTCTTTTGTGAATCTTCGGTCATTTGATTCAACAATTCCGTCTTCATCTTATAAAGCTTCGGTCTAGACAACCCGTCGGTCATGGTTATCTCTTTCGGTCTTCGGTCTTTTCTTTCTCGGTCTAGATGCCACCCGGTCTAGATGCCACCCGGTCCTTTTGCGGCTATCTCGGTCTTCTCGGTCTAGGTGCAAACCTCCGGTCTTGGTTTACAAGTTCTCGGTCTTTTCGGTCTTTGACGGAACACACTTTCCCGCCACAGTCTAGTTTGATGTAAGCTTCCGGTCTCTAGCTTACACGGTCTAGGTCTCTTTCTTTCTTCTGAGACCTTTTTTTTTTTTTTTTTTTTCTTACTTTCTTGTTGTATGCTACTTTCTTTCTTACTTTCTTGTGGTATGCTACTTTCTTTCTTTCTTGCAGTACCACTGGCTTCTTTCTTTCTTTCTTTTGAGGCCTTCTTTCTTTCTTACGAAGCGACACCGGCCTCTTTCATTCTTTCTTTCTTTTGGTGACGCCTCTTCTTCCTTTCTTGCTGATCTTGATAAGCTTACTTTCTTGTTCTTTCTTTGTTGATTTGAATCAACACTTCTTTCTTCCACTTGACGTGATTGCATAGGTTTGCAATCAGTCATCTCTTTCTTGATCCGAACCAGGTATGATCTCCCTTTCTTAACCATCTCTTAAACCCGATCGAACTAAGCTCTGATACCAATTGTTGGTTTGGTGATCATGGAGCAAAAGAAACAAGACACACATACGACTACATTTTCCTTCTTGATGTTATTATTCATTAATAAACTCATACATATTTATAGGAACTAAACACACTAACTTAATATATGACCCACTAACTCCTATTTTCATGCTAAACTAATGCGGAATATGACCACTTCTTTTCTAAACATGAGACACCACTACTTCTTTCCTAATGACTAGGTAAATAAATGCAACATGACCCATTAACTAATCAAGATTATCCAACATACACTCCAGATAATGAAAACCAAATACAAACATCATAAGTTACTAGGTCAACTTATGAAACACAAACTCGAAAGGAGTACCAACGGTCGCAAGACGACTTTGGCCCATATATGAGGAAATGCTTATGTTAAAGCAAGTTCGAGGACCAGCACCACAAAATGAGGGACAATGTTGAAGCATGTAGCTTTTCACCTTTGGATTTGTTGGCTTAGGATAGGGCACAACTCGAAAACACGTAATATCCGAGTTGAAAACTCCACCTGTGGTAACCAAGTTGGAAGGTGCCTTTGCTTCAGCGTCATTAATCGTCCAAAATGTAAACTTCGCACACGCACCCTTGTGATAGCCCGAACCAATTCCCAGAGTTCGTGATGTTTGGAGATATTTTTCTTTAACGAGCATAGCGAACTCGAACTCCCCACCTACGTTATCCGTAGGGTCCTGGACGACGTTAAACGGGCATATTTTCTTCTTGTTCATTGTGTCAGTTAACTTAATAGCACCACCTTTACCCGATATGACTGGACCAATGTGGTAGCGAACATAATTCAAGACGTTTTTCCCAGTAGAGTCTTTTACTACCTCAACGGCTGCAGCTGCGATGTGGGAGGTCGTAAACACGAAAAGAAAGAATAGAACATAAGAGAGTGATGAATTCATGTTATAAGATATTTTGATAGATGTGTTTTTCAAATGAGTTAGAGGTTGGTATTTATAGGCCAGAAGTACATAGGAATTCCATTTTGGGAAAGGACTATTAATGTTAATGCATATTAGATCAAACTTCTTCTTTGTGACATGTTTTTTTACTGATTACATTAGTCGTTATCATGCAACAATGGCGTTTTGTCCGTGTTGTTTTCTTCTCTTTGGGATATAGCTTTATTAAGATAGGCCACCATCTCTTTTCAATTGAGTAGCGGACCTACACCCATACCATGCGTTTATCAAAAATAACTTTGTAATTTCTTGAAACGAAAAAGTAAAAGAGATATAATAATCGGTAAAAAATGTTGATAACTAACAATGATAAACATACCATGCTTCTCAAATTTAGGATAATATGTGAAAGATAATATCAAATTTTATTCTATATTTAACGAGCAAGACGCTCTCGGATATCTGTATGTATGAAAATGATTGCAATTACTTTAATTTAATTTAATTTTAAAATGTAAAAATTCCAAATTACAACATAACTAAAACACGGATTAGGATCCTATGGAAAAGGATATGTTTTCGCACTGTATTGTCTTTCATCATGTTTTAATCCTTTCCTTTCTGTATGGCATTAAACTATACCGGGAAAACCATCCAATGGTGAGAATGAGACCCCTCAATAAGTAGATTTCGTTAGATATTGTTTAAACATGTGGGTCTATAAAATAAGGTCAAAGACAAACAACAAGTTCTCTTCCTTTATTCTTGAGAACCACATATATCCACGTTTCCGCATATCTATTCTATTGATAACTTTGCTTTCATATGCATTATTTACACTAGCAAGGAATCCGAGAAATATAGTGGGATAAAAAAAAACTTTTAAACGATTAAATTATATTATTTTGGTTTGAACGTGAGATTAATAAATATAGAATAACTTTAAACATAAATTTCAATTTCAATTTAAATTGTATTTAAATATTTGTAGTGTGTAAATATGTATTTTAGAAAGTTTAATAAATGTTAGGGAAATATGGTTGGCTAATTATTAATATGAAGAAAATGAAGGACGATTTAGTCATTTTATTTTAATTTTCAACATTAAATGAAGGGTGATTTAGTCTAAGAATACCAACAATTTTTTTTTTTTTATAAATAAAGTTAATTTAAACTGCTCGTATGTATAAACATGTATAAGGAGTAGTTATTAATCAGAAGAAAATGAAAGATGGTTTAATCATTTTATTCTTAAGTTTTAATATTAAGAAAAAAACATCTTAAATACTTTATATGAAGTATAAATTAACATTTTGATCATGTCATTTAATTTAGTGTAATACATTCTTACATCAATATCATTGTTTTATTTCCTAACTTCCTTTAGGTAAAAATTGAAAAACACTCATGGAATTGAGAATTAGGTTAAAATGAAATTGATTAGAAAAGGGGGTAAGGTAGGTGAAGGATGGGAAAAGACTAAAATACCCTCACGTGTTTAACACGTGAGGGAAGACTAACGGTGGAATTAGACGGACATCCAAAATAGGGACGAAATGCGTAATTAGTCTGAACAATGGGACGATCCTTGCAACTTTTCAAAGTTAGGGACGATATCCGTAATTTCATATAAACCTTAGGGACGATCTATGTAATTTACTCTAAATATAACATTACTTTAGTAGTTTTATAAATATTTTATCTTTTTTTAATAAAAAATTAAATATGAGACTTTTTTCCTAAGTTGTGGTGAATTATTATTATAGGTGTTGAATTATGATAGAAAATTTGCGAGCATTCACTACTTAAGTAGGAACTTTTACATAAGGAATCCATGTATGGTGAAATATCGTTAACCTTAAATACTTTGAAACCCATCAAATTATTAGAATATATTTATACTTATTTACTTTTTAAAATTTTAAATAAATACGTATATAAAATGGAACTTGAAAATAGAATGTGTGTACTTGTTTTTAGTATAGATTTTTTTTTTATTCATTGTGATTTTCTTTTGCGTAAGGTTATTTACATTTTAATTAAACCGAAAGAAAATTTAGTAGTGATGGATAAATAGATAGGCAAACATACTTTTAAAGCACGAGGAGTGATAATTTGAGTTGTGAATGGTTATGGAAATTTTTACTGACGTGCCATCCAAAACTGAAGTTGTGGATTTTTTAATAGAGTGATAACTTGAGTTGTGAGAGATATATATGACCCTCAACTTTTTTTTCTTCTTTTTTTCTAACTTTAAATTAATAAAAAAACAATTTTTTAAAATAAAAACTAATACATTTTATTAAAATAAATACTAATACAATTGACAAAATGAATTGACAAAATAAAACGATTTTAGAAAAAATTTAGAATGTAAATATATAATCTTGAGGGTAAAAACTGTAAATAATAAAATAGGAAAAAAAAAAAAAATAGGAAAAAAAAAGGGGTAGGTGGTTTTCATTTTTCTTGAAAATAATGGTTTTACAAATTGAATTCTAAAAAAAAAATAGATGGTTTATAAAAATTGGATTCAAAACGTATTTGTCAACCAATTTTTGTTTTAATATATTATATATTTAAAAGCACTGAAATAGTTTTTAATTACTAGGACCAACAACTTTGTTTTTTATTAGAATCAGTTATTTTGTGTGTTATAATTTGTAGGAGTATCATGTTTGATTTCAACCGGCGATGGTGAGGAAGATGGGGAACAAGAAGGTGATGGCGGTGAAAGGTGGAAACTCGATTCTCGCAGTAAGGTAATGAACTTTTACTTCACCAACTTTCCAAGCGATTACCCAATCCAATCTATGGGATTTATTCGCCAAGATTGGGGCAGTGGTCAACGTGTATGTGGCTAGAAACGTGAACAAATAAGGCAGAAGGTTCGGATTTGCTCGTTTTATGGAAGTTACAAACATGCTGGAATTTGAGAAGCGATTGAATGAGATTTGAATTAGAAATTTTCATCTAAGGGTTATATAACATAGCCAAGAACAAGAAATCGTTTATAACTCCCAACCTCAAACGATTGAAGAAAAGATCTTTCACAATGGAACCACAAAATTGTTTTAAGGCCATTGAAATCAAGGTAGATGGGAAGGTTTTCAAGTTCACAGTCCCTGCTTCGTTGGATAATCATGAAATCGCCATTAGCAATTGGAGTAAGGAGTTTGATGTTCGACAAGTGGACCAAGTGGTTACGAATTCAAAGAAACATGATGAAAAATCATGCAATTGGAGTAAGGACTTTGATGTTCGAATACCGGAAGATAAAGTAGAGAGCATAGACCAAGATTTCACCATATACTGTTTGAATACCGGAAGCCTAAGATATGTGGGTCTGTGCTCTTTGCTTTATCTTTATATATTTTATTGATAACTTTATTTCAAATGCATTATTAACATTTAAATCATATGTCAATTACTTAAAATATACACTATTGTTATTTGTTTGTTTGTTTTTTAATTTTCTTAATGTACAAAATAGATTGGAGAAATGTGTAGCAAATAGTTATGTTACCGACAAAATCATCATTCATTTTCTCTATTCTCATAAATCATGTTTTTCGATATAAAGGAAAGATGACAAGTTTGACAGAGCTGTTGATTTATCCGATATGATTAGAAAAAAAATAACTTGAGACAAATGAATATCATAGCTTATATCAATATTCGATCATACCATATTGTGGTCGCTAAGGACCAAGGACAACATAGTGATAAGGAAACCGAATATCTTCAAACCAAATTAAATTAAATAATTGTAAGGTTCCACATGTGGATGTTGTGATGGTTAGGTTGAAGTCTGGGTATGTGTTCAAGGACCCTGACGAGGGTAGGTTGAAGTCTGGGTATGTGTTCAAGGTAAAGGTATGTGCGGTTCAACAAAAGGTTACTACAACGGGAGAGTATGTGATGGTTACAGGAGGATTAGAAGAAAAGATGTGGCCTAAGGGTTTCCTAGTCAAGTTGGGAGAAGAACTCGAGACGAAGATGGTTCCAGGACCGAAGTTCAAGTATTGTGTGAATTACGTGGATACGTTTAGTATCCGGGTTATCTAATACTTAAAATAAGTTGGAAATTGTTACCTAAATATAGTAATTAATTAGGGTATGAATATTCTAGAAGTATTTGGAATTTGTATTAGGTTAGGTTTATGTTTTTTTTAATTGTAGTTGTCTACAAATAAGGTTTACTTGTCTTGCAAGACAAGGCTAGATTAGCTGGGTATTAGGACTTAGGAGGTTGTTTTCTACTCTAACTCTAACTAGGATTCACCGCTCGCCTATAAATAAAGGTGATGAGGTGAGGCTTAAACATTCTACCAAATTTCCGTGTCTCTAATGATAGTCGTCTAAACATTCTCATCTCTCGGTTTCTTTTATTATTTCTTGTTCGATAACCACCACCATAACTAAAGATTTTTATATTCCGCAGGTTTTCTAAGATTTGTTGAAAGTCGAAATTCTAACACCTTTCTAAATTCTTTTTAATTTTCTTTTTAGGAAAAATATATATTATAGGCACTCTCATCATTTATTTTCGAAATTCAAACCTTCGACATAAAAAAGAGTTAATTTTACATCTTGATACACCCTCGGCACAAAAGACCTGCACCAATTTCTTATGCTTTAGCTTGTTTTAAATCTAAAGGGAAGAAAAGGTAGTAATCAATGGTCAAATAGGAAACTTAAACTCATTCAAATAACCAAATACAAACATAGCTTCTTCCATATGGTCTCTTACAGATTCCTTATTGTACACTCCAGATAGTGAAAACCAAATACAAACATCATAAGTTACTAGGTCAACTTATGAAACACAAACTCGAATGGAGTACCAACGGTCGCAAGACGTCTTTGGCCCATATATGAGGAAATGCTTATGTTAAAGCAAGTTTGAGGACCAGCACCACAAAATGAGGGACAATGTTGAAGCATGTAGCTTTTCACCTTTGGATTTGTTGGCTTAGGATAGGGCACAACTTGAAAACACGTAATATCCGAGTCGAAACCTCCACCTGTCGTAACCAAGTTGGAAGGTGACTTTGCTTCAGCGTCATTAATCGTCCAAAATGTAGACTTCTCACACGCACCCTTGGGATAGCCCGAATCAACTGCAAGAACTCGTGATGTTCGGAGATATTTTCCTTTAGCGACCATAGTGAACATGAACTCGCCACCTAAGTTATCCGTAGGGTCCTGGACGACGTTAAACGGGCATATTTTCTTCTTGTTCATTGTGTCAGTTAACTTAATAGCACCACCTTTACCCGATATGACTGGACCAATGTGGTAACGAACATTATCCAAGACGTTTTTCCCGGTAGAGTCTTTTACTACAGCATCGGCTGCAGCTGCGATGTGGGAGGTCGTAAACACGAAAAGAAAGAATAGAACATAAGAGAGTGATGGATTCATGTTATAAGTTATTTTGATAGATGTGTTTGTTAAATGAGTTAGAGGTTGGTATTTATAGGCCAGAAGTACATTGGAATTCCATTTTGGGAAAGGAATATTAATGTTAATTCATATTAGATCAAACTTTTTCTTTGTGACATGTTTTTTTACTGATTACATTAGTCGTTATCATGCAACAATGGCGTTTTGTCAGTGTTGTTTTCTTCTCTTTAGGATATAGCTTTATTAAGATAGGCCACCATCTCTTTTCAATTGAGGAGCGGACCTACACCCATACCATGCGTTTATCAAAAATAACTTTGTAATTTTTTGAAACGAAAAAGTAAAAGAGATATAATAATCGGTAAAAAATGTTGATAACCAATAATGATAAACATACCATGCGTCTCAAATTTAGAATAATATGTAAAAGATAATATCAAACTTTATTTTATATCGGATATCTATATGTATGAAAATGATTGCAATTACTTTAATTTAATTTAATTTTAAAATGTAAAAATTCCAAATTACAACATAACTAAAACAAGGATCAGGATCTGGAAAAGGATATGTTTTCCCACTGTATTGTCTTTCATCATGTTTTTATCCTTTCCTTTCTGTATGGCATTAAACTATACCGGGAAAACCATTCAATGGTGAGAATGAGACATCAATAGGTAGATTTCGTTAGATATCACTACAAACGAAATGCCATTTTGTGACTAAACTTTTTTCCCACTAAAAACATATTTAGTAGGTATAGCTAAAGTCTAATAATAAGAAAAAAAATATCTAAATCGCCGGTTCACTTTTTCCAAACACTTCTCCCACACACACACATACACTCTCTCTCAACCCTAGATCCGAAGAACAGCATTCTCGCATTCATCCGTCGGAGCTCAATCTCCGGCTAATTTGTCGGCGAATCCGTCTAGGCCGATGCCGATTCATCTGCGGGAGGTCAATTTTTGACTTCATAACCGACGAATCCTCCGTCCGATTTCCGTTTCGGCTTCTTCTCCGATGAATCCGCCTCTGAGTCTCCATTCACGATTCATCCGCCGAAGGTCAATAGTTCCACGTCTTATTTATTCGGCTTCTTTGCTGATGAATTATTGCGGCGAGGTTCGTGTGATACTCTGTTTGGTTCAGCGGCAGTGATTTTTTCATTGCGAACGAGGTATTCCGATAATGAAGTAATATATAATATTATTGCTTTCTGATTTGTACAATATGCATTGTGATTGTAAATTTACTTAAGCAATTTTGAATTTAATATTTTCCTTGTTGTAATTTGATTTGTTGAGTAAGTTAGATGATTCATGAAACTGCTTGAATACTTAGTATAATGTTGTTAATTTCTGAATTATTTAGGGGAAAACGTACTGAAATTATAGAAACATACTGACATTCGACAACAAAGGAGAATTATAGAGTATTATACGTTTACATTTACTTGAAAACGATTATAATTTCTGTTTACGTTTTTTATTTGTATAATAATTTGAAATGATTCCTACAGGTTTGTTGGTGAGAGTTTACAAAAGAGGATGTTGCTCAGTGTCATCGAGATATAAGATTTATGTTATCATTAAGTCAAATTTTCAAGGTATATTATTAATTCAGAACATTTACTTTGCGTTAGCGGTTTTAATTTTTTGCTTGGATAGTCTTCCAACAACTTGGTTAACATGTTAGTGATAGAAGTTTAGGTCGTAGGCTACTATATGTTTATTGTTTTCATAATTAGTCTTATTACCTTTGTTTAGGGCATTCCATTTATAATTTGGTACGGATAACGGTAAAAACTAAACAAACAGCAAGTTTGTATAATTATTTCATTTATAGGTACTTAGAATCATAAGGACCAATAAATTTAGCATCATGTAAACTTTAGCTTCATTAACTACTAGTTTACTAAGCTATCACAAATATTTGTAAGAGGGATTATTTCATAAATCTTTTGATTGTATTGCAGGGATCCATATGAGTATATGCTACACATGACATCGTTTTTCGGAGTTGCAGTCTTGGTCTATTGATATGGATCCTAACTTTTGGAGGTATGCCTTTTTTTTCTGACCTTACATTTTTGATATCTTTTCTATCACCCAGTTTTCAGCGGCACATGATTGAAATAAGTGACCATTGAGTGTCAAAATGGATCTAATATTTTGCAGGAAGGTATGAAGGTCCATTTATTTAACTATGCCTATATCTAATTCCTTAAGATAAGAACAAGTCTTGTTGATTATAGTTGGTTTACATCAGATGTAGAGTGTTTTGCTTCCTGAAATCCCATGTTTATTTCTTGTTCATTTATCTAACTCAAGGCAATTTATCTAATTCCTTAAGATAAGAACAAGTCTTGTTTGATTATACTATGCACCAAACCTTGCTATTTTCAGATACTCTCAAGGCAATTTATCTTCTTTGTGTTCATTTTCCTAATGGGTGCTCGTTAACAGAATCGCCATGCTTAATTCTATTTCAGGATTTAAAGAATCTGAGAAAACAGCTCTACGCGGCTGCTGAATATTTTGAATTATCTTACACCAATGATGACCAAAAACAATTGTTAGTAATTGCTCAAACAAACTAATCATTCATCCAAAATAAACCCGAACAATCCTATGTTAACTTAACTTTTTCTCCTGCTGCTGCAGAGTCGTTGAGACGTTAAAAGATTATGCCATCAAAGCTTTAGTCAACACAGTTGACCATTTGGGCGCTGTGTCGTGTAAAGTTAACGACATATTAGGTGAAAAGGTGAACGAAGTCTCAGAAACAGAGATGCGAGTATCATGTATTCAACAGGTACTTCTAACATTCCGTCATTATTTAAAAGGGTGTTTGGATGTGCGTTTTGAAAGTGATATATATATATATATATATGATATTTGACTGAACTTGGATCTTTGATGTTATGTTTCAGAGACTGAGCGTATGCCAAGGGTGTTTTGATCACGAAGGTCTAGCGCAACAGTCTTCCATGATAGATACTCCCAAGCACCATAAAAGATACATCTTGCCCGGTAATCTAAACTTCACTTTTGTTTAAATAATTTTTAGTATTTGGCTTAATACATATTGTTACGGTTTTAATTGGTACACTGTATTGTCTATAATAATGAGCTCAATTTTCAGTTGGAGAGACGATGCAAGGTGGTATTCGAACTAAATCAAAGTACCAAGGTTGTAATTTAGATGATGAAGATGACTGGCATGAATTCAAGAATGGTAAGAATATTGTAATGGTTTCTCGCCATTAAAAACGTTACATCTTTTTAAAACGTTTATTTTGATTCACAGCTGTTAGGGCGACTATCAGAGAAGAAACCCAACCATCTTCGTTCAAGTAATTTTTTTTATTTTCTCTATATTGATGCATTCGAGATCCATATGTCTAATCTTGAAGATTAAACTGTTAAAAAAATATAGAAAAGGGCGATCTCCATCTCCTTCTCCACAACCTTCCCAGCAACCTGGATCGTTTGCCTTCACGGGTGCTGTAACCAGAAAAGATTTAGGTATAAACACATTCATTTTACCTTTTTTTCCTTAATAATTTTGTTTACGTACTTATGACAATCTCCATATCTCATGTTTATTTAAAACCTTGTATTAAGTTGAGTCGACATGTTGCTTGATTTCCCTCAAATTCCTTCAACTCTTCAGGTAATTTTCTTCATACTTGTTTGTTTTTCAACAATGTGAGTGGCCACGATGCTTGCTTGATCCGGATTGAACGAGATTTAGACAATGAATCATTTAGGTCCTACTGAAGTAAACGAGAGGTCATATTTATTTGTTGTTTTCTTGTAGTTTACTTTAGAATGATTGAATTACTTTACTTTGTAACTGAGTACAATTTTAAATATTATTATGCTTTTATTTTTTCAGTTTTTTTTATGTGATTTGTAATTGTTTTTAAAGATTATTGCAATTAAATAATTACAAAAAGGAACCCAGATTTTTTTTTAATAATATGAAGACTTTTAGTGACTGAAACTTCAGTAAATAAAGGGTGGAAACAAATTTTTTTGAGCACCCAATAATGACTGAAACATTAGTCACTAATCCTCCATGGGCATTTCTGACTTAAATATTGAGTCAAAATAGACCTTTAGTGATGGCTGCAACAGTGACTGATGTTTCTTCAGTGGGAGTAGCCCAAAAGGCCTTTAGTGACTGAAAATTGGTTTTTTCTGACTGTTTTTTTCAGTCAGTAAAAGTCATTTATGTTGTAGTGTATTGTGTAAACATGTGGGTCTATAAAATAAGGTCAAAGACAAACAACAAGTTCTCTTTCCTTTATTTTTGAGAACCACATATATCCACGTTTCCGCATATCTATTCTATTGAAATATACCGGGACAAAGAAAACTTATGAATGATTAAATTATATTAAATATATTATTTTGGTTTGGGCGTGAGATTAATAAATATAGAATAACTTTAAACATAAATTTCAATTTCAATTTAAATTGTATTTAAATATTTGTAGTGTGTAAATATGTATTTTAGAAAGTTTAATAAATGTTAGGGAAATATAGTTGGCTAATTATTAATATGAAGAAAATGAAGGACGATTTAGTCATTTTATTCTTAATTTTCAACATTAAATGAAGGGTGATTTAGGTGTTGTTCTTTTTTGAAAAAAAAAATCTGAATAGCCTCTTAACTCTGATACGGTCAGAGGTTTTAAAAATTTTGTTGTTCTTTTTTTTTCTTCAACCAGAGATAAAAAACCTCTTTTTACCTCTGATACAACCCTACATAAAAATCCTCTTTTTACCTCTGATTACCTCTTTCTCTTCACCAATAAGTTTTCCATCCTTAAATTCAAGTAATTTTTGATTTTTTTTTCAACGGTTTGTCACTTGATTTCGTTATATAAATTGATATTGATGATTGTTTGTTAGATTTAGGTGATATAAATTTTTTTTAATATGTATTTGTTTTCGATTGCATATAAACTCCTACTATTACATTGACTTTTATGTGAACTTTTCTTTTGTTATTTTTATATCTTGAAATTTATGTTAGACAATTAGTTTATTAATATGTTCAATCACGCTCATGCTAAACTTAGAAACGTGATTGAGCGTGCTTTTGGTGTTTTAAAAGCACGTTTTCCCATCTTGAAGAGAATGTCTCCGTATTCTTTGGTGAAACAAAGAGATATTACTATTGCATGTTTTGCTATTCATAATTTTATACGAAAAAAAGAATTAAGTGATGATTTTTTCTCTGAATATGATCGAGGTGAAGTACATGCTAACGAGAATATACAAGATGGGGACGAGTACGATGAGGACGAGGTTGAACCACATGGAAATACAACAGATCAACAATATATGATCAATTGTCGAGATCAACTTGCGGCACAATTAATGCAAAAATGTTGAAAATGTTGTTTGAATATTATCTTTATTTGAAAAATGTTGCCACTATGTTTAAATATTTTTATGAATGTTTTTATTTAAGACGGTTTATAAATGAAACAGTTTAGTACTAATATAGTAAAATAGATGTTACGAAGGAAAAAAGAACATAGTATATTGATTCAGATTCAGAGTTTTGGACCACCTCTTATTATTCAGAGCTGGTATTCAGATTCAGAGGAAAAACATTTGGTTCAAAAGAACAGCACCTTAGTCTAAAAATAACAACAATTTTTATTTTTTTTTATAAATAAAATTAATTTAAACTGCTCGTATGTATAAAATGTATAAGGAGTAGTTATTAATAAGAAGAAAATGAAAGATGGTTTAATCATTTTATTCTTAAGTTTCAATGTTAAGAAAAAAACATCTTAAATACTTTATATGTAGTATAAATTAACATTTTAATCATGTCATTTGATTTAGTGTAATACATTCTTACATCAATATCATTGTTTTATTTCCTAACTTCCTTTAGGTAAAAATTGAAAAACACTCATCGACGTCCTATAGATGTTACTATTTTAGGGGTCCTGTATAAAATATTATAATAGGTAAAAAGTAAATAGTTTGAAAAAAAAAAAAAAGGTTTTGAACACAAGGTCTTGAATTAAAAAGTTTAACAATCTACTAATTCTTCTATTCCACAAACTTTTCATTTATACCTTCATAAAAAAATTTATTCAATCTTTAAACTACAAATAAAAACCAAATGAATTTTTGAAAAAGTATGCACCCCACAATCCTAGAATGCACGCACTATAGCTGGACACAAGCAGAGCAAGTGCCTTAACCAGTTGAGTTGCAATAGTTTTTGCTGTAAAAGTTGTCTATTTAGTATGTCCATTTAATATATTTTCCCCAGTATTTTGGGACCCTAAATAAATCAGGACTTTGTACGGATGCGCCTCTTGCACACCTTCAACCAGATTTTAATAAGCCTATTTTCACGAGCTTATAAACTTATCTAAATTTTGATAAGCTAATAAACATATTTTTCTGGCTTATGAGCTTATCAAGTTGAGTTTATGACTTTTTTAAGCTCATAAACTCAACTTGATAAGCTTATAAGCCGGGAAAAAACAACTTATGAATATATCAAAATTTACATAAGTTATTTGTTATATAAGTTGACACAAACACCTCCTAAATAACTAAATGTATAAGGGTAAAATAATGTGCATGAATAGCAGTATACAAAATTAAAATTTTTACTATTTGTCGTGCTAGACTTCTAGTGGACTAATATTTTGGACCAGAGAATATCATATTTCTTTCTAATATAAATATCACTTTATTTATGAAAGTTAAGTCACAATAAATAGTGTTTTCTATTCTTTAAAATTAATATTTATTATTATTATTATTATTATTATTATTATTATTTTTCTTATAATTTTAGTTATTATTAACATTATTATTTTTCATAAAATAAAAAAATAAACTAAAAGACGTGGATGATATACTTTTGCTTAAAGCCGATTGAAAATAAAATATATTTCCCATCACAAAACAAACGTGAGTTTGATAAACCTGGTTATTAGTCAAACCTTTACTACCAAAAATTTACTGCGAGTCTACCTAGCCACTTAAATCTATCGTAAAAATGGAGTCAACCACCTCCATTATACTACGGATCCACTTGTCAAATATTACGATCCCACACCAATTATGTACATTATGTTTCATTATTGTTTTGCCTTTCACCGTGTTTTTTACTTTTATCATATATGGAGAAAGATCACTCAATAGTAGGAATGGGGCACTAGTAATATAAATTTACAAAACCCTAGTTTTTAAATAACAATCTATTTAACTTAGATCTCTGATTAATATAGTCGAAGTAATTAGTCGACGTGTTACTAGTTAAAGACTTGATTTCATTAGACCAAATACAATTACAAAATTAAGATATATTTTACAATTTACTTTTACTCTGGGACAAACATAGTTATGCTTAGCCCTCTTGTGTTTTAGCCCAAAAGATTTTGAAGCCCAGCTTTTATTGAAAAATAATTACTTATAAAATCGCTTTTATTGGTTGTGACCAGATTTTAGACAACAATCGATATGGAATAGGCGTGTAAACGAACTGAGCCGATGTTGGAACATAATGTCTGTAGTTTGTATTCATTTGAATGTGTCGTAGAGTTAGAATGTAATTAGATCGAGTTGTAAAGTCCAAACGCATTTACGAAAACAGTTACGGTGAGTAACTGAGTTACGGTCACGTAACTGTCTCTCAGACAATTACGTGAACGTAACTAGAGAGTTACGCACGTAACTATCTCCCAGATAGTTACGTGCGCGTAACTCTTCTAGGATTCCGTGCTGCCTATAAATAGCAGCCTCGGGATCATAAATGCGGTTGTTGAAAGTTGTCAGAGCTGTCAAATCAAGAATAGTTACGTGAGCTAGGGTTTGTGAGCGTAACTGTGAGTTCTTGTGTGTTAAAGTCTTGTAATCGAGTGTTTAGGTTCTATTCGTGATTGTAATCAAACACGTAAGCTTTATAGAATCATTCATTTGGTTATATCAACTGTTCTTCACCATATAAACCGTTATATTAGGTATTCCGCATCTAATATAGTTTTAGGGTTCAAAGGGATCTTAAAAGAGGCGACCAACAGCCGAGCTAAGCCCGGGTCATGGGTAATGTTATCTATACTACTATAAGAAAATACGTATGAGAAAAACATTTGAGTCCGCATTCTTTCTTCAATATCTAGTTATCTATACTACTATATAAAGCATATTGAATTTTTGGTTTTAAGAACTAATTTTTCAGGATAATAAATCCTAACCATTCATTTCACTAGTTTTTAAGGAGAATAAATCCTAGCCAGTCATTTCATTACCTAATCTAAATCATTCAAATTTTAAATAAAAAAATTAAATAAATTTAATAATTGAGTTTGTAACTTATAAATAGTTAAATAAATTATTTAAATAGAAATTAATACATGATTTTTAATCAGCACTCAATCAATGTACAACTATTTTAGTGGTATCAAAACTAAAATACACTCCATCTTTAAGAAAGAAAAGTAAAAAAATTATAATTCTATATATTATAGTTACATACTAATGGTTATTTCATTAAAGACACCTTACCCCCATTTTGTGATACTATTGATTATCGTGTTTAACATTTTCGTATTTAACTATCATTTACTGCGTCTTTTCTATTCACTACCGTCACGTAGCGCTGATACACTCCTAGTATTTTTTTATCTTCAAATGACACACCTCTTTCAAATACATACTTTGAAAACCGAAATTAGATTTTGTTGAAGAAGTTATATAGGTCGATCTCAAGGTTTCATGCAACAATGGCAATTGCTTTCGCTCTGGCCTTTGATTTTGAAGAAGTTCTATTGTTCGAAAATCAGTTTTCGTTTTCTTTTGCTTTGACTTGTTTTAAATGTTTAAATATAAGGAATGAAATATCTATTATACATATAGAGTATTTGAGACGTTTTTCTTAATGTTGGGAATTAAGAACGAAATGTCGAAACTACCCTTTTATTATCTTTTTATTACTAATTTGTCAACCCATCTTTACATATCAACTATTAAACTTTTCAAAATACATTAATTTATATTTTTTTCCTACATATATTCAAATACACTTTAATTTAAATTAAAATTTAGAGTTATTTTCTATTTATTAATCTAATGTCCAAAACGATATAAGATAATTTATTATAATTTTATCGTTTATAAACTTTTTTTGTCCTACTGCATTGTGTGGATTTTTTGCAAGTAGTAATTAATGGACAAATAGGTAAATTAATCTCACAATTTACATATTTAAACTCACTCAAATAGTCAAATACAAATTAACATAGCTTCTTCCACTTGGACTCGTACAAATTCCTTATTTTTAAACTCCAGATAATGAAAACAAAATAAAAACATCGTAAGTTACTAAGTCAACTTATGAAACACAAACTCGAAAGGAGTACCAACGGTCGCAAGACGTATTTGGCCCTGATACGAGGAAATACTTATGTTATAGAAAGGTCGAGGACCATCACCACACAATGAGGGTATATGTTGAAGCATGTAGCTTTGCACCTTTGGATTTGTTGGCTTAGGATATGGAACAACTTGAAAACATGTAGTGGTTGAGACGAAACCACCACCGGTTGTGACCAAGTTAGCAGGTGCCTTTGCATCAGCGTCAGGAATCGACCAAAATGTCGATTCTTGACAAGCACCCTTCGGGTAGCCCGAATCAATACCAATAACTCGTGATGTAGTGAGATATTTTTCGTCATAGGTCATAGTGAATATGAACTCACCACCAAGGTTAGCCCGAGGGTCCTGGACAACGTTCAACGGGCAAATTTTCTTTTTGTTCATTGTGTCGGTTAATCTGATAGCCCCACCCTTACCTGATATGGCTAGACCAATGTTGTAGCTACGATTATTCAAGACATTTTCCCCGGTAGAGTCCTTTATTACATCTTGAGCTGAAGCTGGGATGCAGGTGGTCGTAAACAAGAAGAGAAGGAAAAGAGCATAAGAGAGGCATGGCTTCATGTTATAAGATATTATTTTGATCGATCGAGATGTGTATGTTTAATAAGTAAGAGACCAGTATTTATAGGCCAACAATCGATCGATTATTCAAACTCTTTCTTATTGCTAAATGCTTTGCAACATTTTCATAGTTTTACTGATTGTATTAGTCGTTTTTGTACAATATATGGTGGTCTTTGGTCGCTGTTTTTTTTTTCAATTAAGGAGCGGACCTACACGGTGTCTACTTGTATCATTCTACGAAGGGACAATTAACGGACCACACGCTGTCTACTTTGTATCATATGAGTTTAATGACCCCGATCTGCAAAGGAAAATACGTCGTCTAAATTGAACAAATGAAAAAATAGATTGACATTTTATGTAATTAACTTTATAATAAATACAGAGTACAATAGTATGTGCATAAGGTTAATTATAATTAGTTATGAATCAAGAGAATACATATAGTAATCGTCACAATAACGAAAGGCTCAAATACGATTGTTGTAAGAGGTGAAAGAAATTTGAACCAAAGAGTTTCAATGTGTTCATCTTATTGCAATTCATTAATATGTCCACTATTGCTATTAATAAAAGATAAAAAAAAAAAGATAGGATTTCTCTAACCAAATGAATATAATCCATACGATAACAAGGAACGTTGATTCATAATTATAGAATGGGTTATCCGCGCTTTATCAAGACCTCTTTTAAAATTAAAGATAAAAAAAAGCTCAATTAATTCTTTTTTTAAAATAAAAAAACATAACCATTTAATAATTATTCTATAAAACAACAACATAAAACAGATTTACCATAAACTTCACCTTCTTTCAAACAAACACAAAAAAAATTAATCCAAAACTTTAAATAAATAAAAAATTTAACCCTATAATAAAAAATATAAAATATATAACATAAATAAATATTAAATTAATCCATAAAAACAATCTCTCTATCTTTGGATAGATGTAGCGTATGTTTGAGATGAGCTTTTAAAAGGCTTTTATAGTTTTCACACTTTTAAATTCAAAAATAAAAGTCTTTAAATATAAAAGACCGTTTGGTTATGAAGGGCTTCAAACTTTTAATCTAAAATAAAAGACCCAAACTAAAAGTTCTTTCAACGAGCTTGAGACTTTTAAATACAAGCTCAAAAATAAAAGCTCAAGCTTCCCGCCTCTAGCTTCAAGCCCTATTTTCGTCAAACATACCCGTATAGTTGGCTGCATCTTACCCTCTCCGATTTCAATACCTTATCATGTACGTGATTGAGTATCATTGTTGTTGTTATCCTCATGAAATAATACCAAAACATGAATTAATGGAAAAAAAATTGTTTAATTCACACCTTGCAATTTCAAATTAGAAAAACATGGAACAAACTCATATTCCAAATTATTATTCAATTACATCAAATTAACGTCTTCAACATTATAATTGATAGTGGACTTGCTATTCAAATTGGATTTCGTAACTAGTATATAGTTCGATTTCAATTAAGTTTTTATTTTTAATTTGAATCGGCAATATTGAATTAGGGTTTTGTCGACTATTCAAAAGAAATGGAACCCATTGATTTTGGAAAAAGAGATTAGGAATTGTAGGTTGCCTTGGTCTCTAAATTTTACAAAAGTAATTCTTACTCCCTTGATTTTTAAAATTCTTTGAATTACTTAGTTTTTTAGGCAATAATATCTTAAGCAAATATGAACTCCGATGTGAATCGAACCTAAGACCTATGCAAATCTATCAATATTTAAATCGTTACCACGCCAAATAGTAGACAATATCCACTAGGATTGTGGCACTTACAAAGTTACAAGTCATAAGAAAAATAAAAGTTATGATAATGGTTTTAGTGATTTTACTCTATCCCCCGACTCTTGGTTAACTTATTGGATAATAACACGGCTATGCATCGTAGATGCATATAGCCTTAAAATCACTCATAAAAACAAACTACTAGATATGAGGACTCATAAACTATGAAATTAAATTTCACTAGGTGTAAAGTGTCAAGTTCAGGTAGAACACACCACATCAATGACAAACGTAGCAAAGTGTGCAACGTAAATGTTATTGGTGGTCGGCGTAGGAAATATCAAAACGCCTCGGTTAGTCAGTTTTATATACGGAAACATCTTGATACGTGTAATTAGGAGTCTTCAACATCTTTGTTCTCCTTTAGGAACAAAATAAATCAAAGGACTACTTCAAAAAATAACACTAACAAACTCAAAATAGATTCTCCTAAGTTCAAAAAATAGCTACATTTTGAAAGGAAAAACTTACCGATTGAGGCGAAAACATTGGACATGTTTTCTACTACTAGGCAAAAAAAACTATATCTTATTTTTGACAATTTCTTCAAGAAGTGCTTCCGTTAGAGTCGACACAGATTTTAGAGAAGCTTTTAAAATTTTCAAACCCTGCACAAAAAATAGAATAGTAAGCTTCAAATATTCATAAGAACAAAAAGTGTGGCTAGTAATACTTGTATGTAGTACCTCTTCTATTCCAATAACCACTTCATGTTCCTCGATATCAGCAATAGAAACTTTAAGCTTACTCAGTACAGCAAGTGTAGATGTGGATGATAATGGGGTTATAACAAGATCATCAGTCAACATAAACTTGGCTGGCGACTTCAAATAACGTTCTTCAACCCTTGGATCTTTATGATTCGATGGATAGTACCTACTCATTGATGTTTCTTCTGCCACATGGTGTAGAAAAACAGTTCTCCCAGAGACAGGATCAAAATTAATATAAGAATTCTTAGCTTTAACAGGAAAGATTTGGTTTTGAGAAAGATATTTCAGAACCAACTGCGGTTGAAGAAGCCTATCCTTGAGATCTTGTGATTTAATGCATTTTCCAACAAGCTTATTAGATATGCTTGCATACAAATTATCCATACTCTCAAGAGAACTAGTGCCATTTAATAACTCGCCAATTACAGTTCCTAAGGGTAATTCTAGGAATCCATAAACAAAGTCCACAAAATCTGAATCAGCCTCCGCAAACAAGAACTTAAGAGTTGACTTTTGCATAGTAATTTTTAACGACAGCTTCTTTGAAGGTGTTCCTTGTTCAATTTTGATCAAATGATGAAGCAAAGGTTCTGGACTGGCACGACTTAGACTTAAACCCCCGCTAAGATTTGTGCTAGCAAACACCATGTAAGTCAACGGGAGCTTGAATATTAGCGCCGAATTTAGAAGCATAAGAATCTGTGTGTGTGTGTGTGTGTGTGTGTGTGGGGGGGGGGGGGGGGGGGGGAAGAAATTAGAACTTTTATTGAAAACTAGAGTCTTAAATATTTTAGTCATACAATATATTGGATTACCTGTTCAAAACCAATATCAAATGTCATCTCCTCTACGTGGCTAGCTTCAGTGATTCCATATTGATGCATGGAGCAACTGCATGACAAAGCCCGAAGTGTTTGGCATCACACGAAGATCATCGGTAATTATAAAAGTTGTCACATTAGAAACAAACACACTATCATCATTTCTACCAAAGCCAGTATTTGAGGATGACTTGAGTTCTTTGATTTCTCTATTTATCAGGTTTCCGCAATTACACCTACTAAAGTTACAAGTGCTGATGATTGTCTTATTTGGAAAGCAATTCATACAGAGAAAATATTTTATGGGCTCTATATCATCTATGTTGAGTTTAAGCTTTCTGCAAAGATCAAACGATGAACTTCTCGGATTAAGCATCACGAATTTGCTTTCTACGCTCGACAGATAAACGTCAGGAAGATTCACTAGACTCTTGTACAAGTTTCGTAAGCTCCCTAGCGCCTCCACCTTATCATCACAACGTTTCTCCAAGAGTCTGATAATTGTACCCAAAGGCAATGTCATAAAGCTAAAAAGAATGTCAACAAAATTACTATCGGCTTCAGCAAATATCACTCTTTTATCCTCCTTGGGCACCATTAATTTAAGCGACAATTTGGCCTCGTTCCCAGTAGTAGCAGCCATGGTTAATCAAAAAAAATTCTAAAAAAGTTTGTACTTTGTGAGATATAGCTAGCAACAAAATTTATACTAATTATGTGAAAATGAAGAGACTTACGTTTGATTAGCTAGTATTTATTGAATACTTAATTACTATTAGTTATGAGTGGTGTAAATACGTAAGTTACTATACGACCTTTTGGATTCATGTGAGCATAAACGGAACATGAAATTTTTAAGCGGCGGGCCGAAATGCTGCAGCGGTCCATGCAACACACAGCAAACTGATAATTTCTCATATTCAGGTAGTGAAAAAGCACGATTTTCCCGAACTTTGGGAGGGCCGCAACCCCCCTGGGCCTCCATTAAGGTCCATCTATGCATGTGAGGTCTATATCTTTGACATGTTTGAGATGTTGCAGCTTTGCCGAAACAACATCCATGATTAACCATGTCGTATGACACGACATTGTCCTTATTCAAGTTAGTCGAACTGCTATTAGAAAAAATTGACTCCGTGATACTTTTTTATATAAATATTTAATAGTGATAGACGTAATGGCTGTTACTTTTATTCAGTTTCGACTTAGAATATGTGCTTGTTTAATAGTAAAATGAATTTTTTCTTACGAACAACTCCACTTGCAACAATGAAACATCCCTTATCCTTAGATGACTTCATCAAATTACTCGATGTTTAGTCTTATAATATTTATGCAATAGTCGACAGATACAAATACGATATACTAATACAAATGCGAACAACTTGATTCGTATAAAGATCTGGAAGGATATGTATGTGTGTTGGTGTTATGTATATAAAAATGAATGGCCTTGTAGCTAAAACCGAGCGTTTCTTAACCATTGTTGCATATTATAGCCTTTGATAGTACTTTATAGCTATGCTTTAAATAATTAAATGATTAATTAATTACATTTATAAGATATAATCTAGAGTTTATTCTTCTATGTAACATAAAAATATGTGAGTAAAACCGTTCGGTGTGGGATCTAGGCATAAAAAGGCCGATCAATATGCCTTCTTGAACGTAATCTTTAAAGGCATATTACTTATAGCAAGACGTTTTCGTCCATTTTCAGCAATCACAACGCCGATATCTCCACAAGCAGTCGTACATTGGTCACACACCATCGGACAAAACACAAGCTTGTAATCATCTTCATACTTTTCTATCTTAAACCAGTTAGTTATAGTTACTAAACCAGGGTTCCCTAAAACTCCACGGCCTGTTATAACAAGTTCTCGACCATACCCCTCCAGCATCCACACATTCGACTGATTACATATTTCTGAACCCGAGAATATAATGTTAAGATCTGTAGATTCCCGAATGACATCTTTCTTGGGATCTACCAAAATAAATGTCAATGGAAGGTGAATATCGTCTTCTAGGTTTCCTTGGACAACGTCCAGTGGACACGACTTATTTCTTGTAGCAGCTAGTGTTAGACCGCCACCCATTTCTCGTGGCAAGATGTAGTATTGTGTTTCAGAAAGAAGAACATTTCCGTCAATGTCGTGAACGAGATCTGGTGAATACTGGCCTAAAGAAAGTGAGATTATGGAGACAAGAAGAAGTAACATTGTTTTCATCTTGTGTTTTTCCAATAAAAATTGCATGGAAATTAGATGTATATATAGGCAAGAAATGTGAAACATAATTTACAAGTGGTTTTATTTTATGATATCTCAATTACAAATGTAAAAACTATTTATAGAGCAAGTTACGTTACAGACAAATTATCTAGAATCTTGGCTTACATAGTTAATTACATAATTAAGTTACAAACATTAAATTTAAAACTTATTGTGATTTACAAAGTTTTAAATAATCATATAATAGTTTACATAGATGAGATTTACTTTCTCAAGAACAGAACACAACATTTTAGTTATGGGTATGATCAGGGTGTCCACTTGTTTAGGTATCCACTTGTTGTTGCCACTTTCCATGATAATATATATATTTTCCTTTAATAGTTTAATGAAGCCACTGATATACTTGTTGGAGTATAACCGTAATTGTTTATAGTTTATATTTAGTCTATGAAAGTGTCATGAAGTATAGCATTTAATAGATCGAGTTGTAAAATGTTTCGAGCGATTTATGGCAGTTACGCAAGGGTGTTGCGCAGGCAACACCACTGTTGCGCTGCGTAACAAGGTTGGGGTTTGGTGAGGACTATAAATACTTCAACAACCAGCCATAAATGCATTTTTAGAGAGAGAAAGTGGTGTTGCGCTAGAGAGAGAAAGTACTTGCGTAACACGCTCGTAAACGGTTCAAAGTCTTTGTAATAGCTTGTATTTGATGTTATTCGTATTGTACATTGATATGTTAGCTTAATAATATCAATCATTCTGTTACTTTGTGTTTTTCACCATAAATTAATAACTTGAAAGAGATTCCGTATCTTTCTAGTGTTTGAGTCCAAATCGAGGTCTGAGGAAGACAACCAACAATACTCTTATTAAAGTTATTAATTTTTAAATGTGATAGGATCAAAAGTTCGGTTATTAAAAGGTGTTTTTGTGTAAAAAACATTTAGCACGTTTAAAAAGAGTCATTATTAAAAAAAAAAATCAATTAGAGTCGATTGCATAAACCGTCTTTGTAATTCGACAAGATTGCAGTTTTCATCACAAATTATTTGAAGTGTAAACGCCAAAAGTTTATACAATATGTTAGATTTGTTAATTACATAAGTTATTTATGTCTGAGACGTTATCCACAATAAAAGTTTACCCCAAAAATTATTTTTAAACATTCAAAAATATTGGAACGAAAACTATAATTTGTTCAAAACTTCAAATCAAATACATGATTTATGCAATTGACTCTTACGATTATAATTGAAAAACATCTAATAAATAATCTCAACATAAGTTTTTTATGCTATATTTTTTCATCAGAAAATAGAATATATTCAGAGACAAGTTATCACGTAACATAAACGATACTTGATACAAGAACATTGACTAGAAATTAAGTTATTTATTATTTAATAATTTCGGTTACAAGACAATAATCTAAATGGTTGTTTATTCAAACATATGAATAAAATTTTATTAATTAAAACAGAACTGATGATTAGGCATAGAAAAGTTGAGTTATTATGACTTCATGAACTTAATTTTGGAAGGCACATTACTAATAGCTAACCGTCTTCTTCCATTTTCCGCAATCGTAACACCAATATCTCCACAAGCAGGCTTGCAAATATCGCACACTCGGGGGCAGTACACAAGCTTGTAATCATTTTCATACGTCTCTATCTTGAACCAGTTGTTTACGGTTTCCTGACCAGGATTTCCTAACATTCCATGACCACTTACGATCCGTTGTCCTCCACACTCCTCGACCATCCACACATTTGACTGATTACACGATGTTGAACCTGAGAACATAATGTTAAGATCAGTAGATTCCCGAATAACACCTTTCTTGGGGTCCACTGGTGTGAATGTTGATGGCATGTCATTATCGTCTTCTAGGTTTGCATGGACAACATCAAGTGGGCACGAATCATTTCTTGTTGCGGCTAGAGTTATACCAAAAGCCATTCCTTGGAATACAGGCAAGATATAGTATTCACTTCCAGTATGGAGCAAATTTCCATCAATATCGCGAACTGGATCGGGTGATTGTTGGGCTAACGATAGTGACATTGCGGAGAAAACAAAAAGCAAAATAGTTTTCATCTTGAGTTAAGTTGTTGCTATAAAGATTTCTTAAACTGTTTGAGGTGTGATTTGAACATGTATGTTATTACACCTATTTATAGGAATGAAATGTGAAACATAATCTAGAGTCAAAGCATAACATAAAAACGTGTTACAAAACTAGAGTGTATAGTCATTAAATAGTTATCTAATTACAGTTACCAGACTATATTAATTGTAGCATTTTATTTCATTAGTTAGTTTAGAAAGATAATTTATTAGGCGGATAACACTTTACTTTAGACTAGCTAGGAATGCTTTCTGGTAAGCTATTAAATATTAATCCAATTAAATTTACAACACTATAGTGTACATACAGTCAGTTATTCTCACAATACGTTTGAAGACAAGTACAATGAAATAAAACTGTTGATTATAGCCATAGACAGAATCATTATGCCTTCCTGAACCTAATCTTGAAAGGCACATCACGGGTTAGAACTAGACGTCGGCTTCCATTTTCATCAATCTTAACACCAACATCTCCACAAATAGGCCTGCAAAAGTCACAAACCGTCGGGCAGAACACAAGCTTGTAATCATCGCCATATTTTGATATCTTGAACCAATTACTTAAGGTTTCCCGACCAGGGTTTCCTGACATTCCATGACCCGATATGATATATTGCCCATTATACTCCTCCAGCATCCAAACGTTCGACTGAACACAAATTGATGAAGCGGAAAATATAATGTTGAGATCTGTGGATTCCCTAATGACACCTTTCTTGGGGTTCACTGGGGTGAATTTCAATGGCAAGCCTTTCTCTAAGTCTTGTCCTTCTTGGACTACATCAACTGGGCATGACTCGTTTCTTGTGGAGGCTAGTGTTACCCCACCACCTCTTCCTCGGAATACAGGTAAGATGAAGTAGTCTGTGCCAGAACGGAGCAAGTTTCCATCAACGTCACGAACTGGATCAGGAGATTCTTGGCCTAAAGAAGGCGATACGATGGATAAAAGAAGAAATAACATTAATGTTTTCATTTTGTGTATTGCTATGAAGATTTTCTTGAATTATTTGTGTTGTGCATTTGATTGCATCCTAATAACAAGTATTTATAGGAAAATGGATAACTGGATAAGACTTTGTGGGATGCATTTCTTAAATTATCTGGTTGTCAATTTGAAATCTTGAAGTTAGGCATGTGATGACTCAATATTAATCTAATGAAGATGAATGAGAAACCCATTGGTACACTCTAAATCAGTTATTATAATAAATAGATTTGGTCAAAAGCAGCTAACAAAAACTATATCAAAGCAAAAGATACGTAAAAAACATGCCAAGGGTCTTTTTAACATGCTAGATTTTTCTGCAGCCCCTCTTGTATTAAAGAACTCCGAAAATGAGATGGAGGTCGGATCGTTCTTGTGAATAAGAGGCAATAGCAATAGAATACCTGTTTTGAAACTTAGAGATCGTAATCATGTTCTCCTGCTTAAATTAATTTTTTAAAAGCTACTCTTATAAGGGAATTATCGGATTCTCTCAAACTTAATATAAAATTTATCACCATTTGGTGTATTTTATCATTCATATTAACCATATTTCTTGCTCTTCAAGCTCAAAAATTCTTGAATATATATTGTTCCGTACCATATAGTTTAAATGAGGCATGTGTGGTCAAAGTTAGGATCGAGATTTGAAAAAATACGGCCGGAAATAATTTCGGTTGAGTCGCTTCGGGAACTTTGTTTTAAGGTCATGCCAATTCTATGATATTCCAAGAGAAAGGCATGGTAATTTGAGGATCAATACTGAACATGATTAAATAGCTAGGGGTTATACACACAACTTATTGTATTTTCACTTGATTTCATGACTCATTTCATGGATTATTTATCTGTTGTACCAAACGGGAACTCATTTAATTTTTCAAACCAATTTCGTCTTCTTACATTTCTTTTCTCTGCTTTATTTCATTTCACCAAATTTCTCTCTACCAAATATGTCCTAATGAAATTTTGAAAAATGTTCATTTACATTAGTGAATTTACAAACAAAAATCATTTACATTAATGAACTTATGAAAAAATATTATTTACAACCGACAAAATACATTATAAATACTTTTCATAATCTGATTAAAACTTCAACAATGTAAATGGATGGAAAAAACAGTAGAGTAACTTGGGTGAACAAAAACATAAAATAAAGTAATTTGCGTGTATATATAGACCCAAATAGATAGATATAACTTATATAAGTGTTTGGACAAACTAAAAAATCAAGAAACATGACCCTAAACCCCTATAAAGTAGACCGGGCAAAACACAAATGCGAACTAAGGAGTAACATTCATAATAGCACCATAAGGATCAGCATTCAACAATTAACATAGTCTAATCGTAGAAAACAATGTTGGAGCCATATGTATTAGATAATAAGCCCAAATCCGATATGTGGGTTTGGGTCCATTAGGGTTTTATTAGAATAATAATAATAATAATAAACGGGTTTTAACATTCTAATATGGTATCGGGTCTAATCCCGTTTCTATTTTTCTTCAAACCCTAATCGCTATTTTTCTTCAAACCCTAATCTACAAACCCTAACAAAAAAAAAAAAAAAAAAAAAAAAAAAAATTCGGATTTGAAGTTCAGTCGATCAGTGTTTTGGTCATAACTCCCAAACCGTTTGGAGTTAACTGACGAGGTCAGCGCCGTTGGCTTCGTAATTAAATTCCGAAGAAAAACATATCGGAATCTCAGCAGAAGACCATCGGACGCACCGTCACACTCCGATACAAGGTGTCGGGTTTAGATCAGGAAAAAAATAATATTGTTTTGCTTATAATTTTCAAACCGCTTGGAGTTAGCTGACGCCGTTAGAGGCTGTGAATTCGTAATTAAATTCCGAAAAAAAAGCAAATTGGAAAAGCAACGAACACAGCTTCGACCCGTCGCCATGCGTCACCGCAAGCAATGAGTCTTATTAGCAATTATCTATGATTTATTTCGTAATAATAGTTTTTTGTCCAGTTCGAGCTTTCGCGATTTCGCCGCTCGAACTGCCGGAGAGTATTAGATAATAAGCCCAAACCCGATATGGGTTTGTGTCCATTAGGGTTTATGTATTCCTATATATAGGTTTATCAATAATAATAATAATCAAGGGGTTTTAACATTCTATCAATATGGAGGCCAAACGTTTTGATTTTCTAATAGTATTATTATGTTTTAGGTTTAACTTATGGTAATTGACCCACGAATTTAATATAATCTGATCCAACTGAGAGTTTCATACAATATACTATGTACCGATAATATTATGTTTTGAATGTAATTAACTTGAAATCATGATCTTATTTTAAGATTATTTTCTATAATTTAGTTGTTTATCTCTGGCTACACCACTTAGAACTACTTATGATATCAGTTAAATAATTTTCTTTATAGTTATTGTTATACTATAAACTGTTTGGCGGCTTTGGCCTGACATAATTGCATCTAATTTCAAAACAATTGTATAACAAACCTTGAATTGAATTAATCAAAACAACGGAGCAAGGGAGTCGAAATTGGAGGGTTAATATCTTGTTATTTCAAATTGTTCTTATGCAGTAAGTAACGATTCTAATGAGAGTGACAAATATCCAATTTTCGCAGGGCAGCAGTTTAAGATATGTTCATCAAACAGTTTAATAATTCAAACGCAATGTTTATTTAAATACAACATATGAGACCATGGTCTATAGTCGCTTATTCTTACATACAACTTAAATACAAGTATATGAAAAAGTATAACAGCTCACGGCCGTGGTCGTCATAGAAAAGTCATTATGCTTTCTTAAACACAATTTTGAATGGCACATCGCGAGTTAAAACTAGACTTCTTCTTCCATTTTCGGCAATTTTTAAACCAATATCTCCACAAACAGGCCTGCACAAGTCACAAACCGTAGGGCAAAATACAAGCTTGTAATCATTGTCATACTTCTCGATCTTAAACCAGTTGCTAATGCTTTCACGACCAGGGTTTCCTGACACTCCATGAGCTGCTACAATATATTCTCCCTCATACTGCTCCAGCATCCAAACATTTGACTGAATACAAATTGATGAAGCCGAGAATATAATGTTAAGATCACTAGACTCCCGAATGACACCTTTCTTGGGATCCACCGGAGTGAATGTCAACGGCAAGCCTCTATCTACTTCTTGGAATTCTTGGACTACATCAAGTGGGCATGAGTCATTTCTTATGGGAGCTAGTGTTAAACCGCCACCCATTCCTCGGAATACAGGCAAGATATAGTATTCGGTTCCAGATCTAACCAAGTTTCCATCAATGTCACGAACAGGTTCCGGCGATTCTTGGGCAAAAGAAAGCGAGATCGTAGAGAGTAGAAGAAACAATAGTAATGTTTTCATCTTGTGTTATTGGAATAAAGATTTTCTTGAATTGTATTTTGGTGTGGTTTTAATTGCATCGGAATAACACGAATATATAGGGGAAGAAATATATGTAATTTTGCTTATGTATAGTTTAAGGCGGCACGCAATCGTGTGTACAAGTCGGACGACCCTATCTCAACAATGTCGACATGGAAATTTTGAAGTTACATGCACGTGTCCCAGTTGATTAAATTGATTTATTAATAAAAGAAAAGAGTGTTACATTTCTTAAAACAAAGATTTTTATTTAAAGGATGTGATTAAAACAACGATTAAAATTAAGTTATATTTTAATGGAATAAAAACCTTCTAATAAATAATAAAATATGAAACGAACGAAGTAAGTTAAAAAATTGAAGGTAAACTTCTTTTTAAACTTCTTTCTAATAAATAATACAATAGCCCTTATTATTTCATTACATATAAGTGTATAATTAGAGAATAATATTAGGTATATTTCAGAACAACGATTTTTGACATTCATGATTAGGTATAAAAGTGATCATTCGCATGCCTTTATGAACTCGACCATAAGAGGATCGTCGTCTATAACCAGACTTCTACGTCCAGTTTTCGAAATCGTAGTCCCAACATCTCCACAATCTGGCGTGCAACTATAGCACACCGAGGGGCAGAAAACAATCTTATAATTATTCTCATACCTCTCAATTTTGAACCAGTTATATAAGCTTCTACAGCCCGGGTTCCCGACAGTCCCACGGCTTGACACAACTCGTTGCCCGTTCACCTCCTCAACCCTCCAAACTGCGGGCTGACCACAAGTTGTTGCATTCAAAAACTCAATGTTAAGATCTCTATATTCATAAATGATGCGGTTTCTTGTCGGGTATGCCGATATGAAAGTCAATGGTAACCCTATTCTTTGTTCGTTGTTTTCTTGTGTAACGTCAAGTGGGCATGTTTGGTTGAATGTTGTGGGGGAAAGGTTTACACCGCCACCCCTGCCGCTAAGTGCAGGAACAATGTAGTATCTGGTGCCAGATCGGACGATGTTCCCGGCTGTATCACGGACAGGAGCTTGGGAATGGCAAGAGGAAAGTGAGAGGGTAAAAAAAAATATGAAAAATAAGAATGATATCTTCATTTTATGAATATTGCTCGATATCCTTAGCATTGGGGTATCATATCATATATTTATAGTAGATGGCAGCTAAAGATAATTAGTGGCTTTTATATATGTTCAAAAGTATATATCAATATTCAATTGCAGATGTGAAGCACAAATCAATAGTAAATTTAGCATAATATTTACTTTTTGGGACACTCGATCTTAGAAAAAATTGTGAAACAAGTAATAATAAATACCAAGTTCAAAACAACAAGTTTTTCAGTTAAGTTTGATAAATTTTGCTGAATATTATGTTTAAAACCCAAACTTTAGTTAGAAAGTAACAAATTTTGAGATTTTTTTTTATCAAGTCATAATGTCATTCAATTCAATATCATTATAAATCAAACTTCCATTCATATGAACCACGGAAAACTTTAACATTGCTTGTAATTTCATCAATGAGAGAAGAGGTTCCCTATGCTACCTTCTAACGTAATTGCATAGTGCAGACCACAATTATGGGAACAAGCCAACAGGAAAATTCTTTCTTGTTAGGGCTTTTGAGAAACTCAAAGACAAATATTGGGTCAAAATACTTTATAGTAAAAGTAAAATTATACACAATTCAAGTAAAGTATCCATAAACCGTAACATTTCAACAATCACTACAACATAAATGACTTTTACTGACTGAAAAAAACAGTCAGAAAAAACCAATTTTCAGTCACTAAAGGCCTTTTGGGCTACTCCCACTGAAGAAACATCAGTCACTGTTGCAGCCATCACTAAAGGTCTATTTTGACTCAATATTTAAGTCAGAAATGCCCATGGAGGATTAGTGACTAATGTTTCAGTCATTATTGGGTGCTCAAAAAAATTTGTTTCCACCCTTTATTTACTGAAGTTTCAGTCACTAAAAGTCTTCATATTATTAAAAAAAAATCTGGGTTCCTTTTTGTAATTATTTAATTGCAATAATCTTTAAAAACAATTACAAATCACATAAAAAAAACTGAAAAAATAAAAGCATAATAATATTTAAAATTGTACTCAGTTACAAAGTAAAGTAATTCAATCATTCTAAAGTAAACTACAAGAAAACAACAAATAAATATGACCTCTCGTTTACTTCAGTAGGACCTAAATGATTCATTGTCTAAATCTCGTTCAATCCGGATCAAGCAAGCATCGTGGCCACTCACATTGTTGAAAAACAAACAAGTATGAAGAAAATTACCTGAAGAGTTGAAGGAATTTGAGGGAAATCAAGCAACATGTCGACTCAACTTAATACAAGGTTTTAAATAAACATGAGATATGGAGATTGTCATAAGTACGTAAACAAAATTATTAAGGAAAAAAAAGGTAAAATGAATGTGTTTATACCTAAATCTTTTCTGGTTACAGCACCCGTGAAGGCAAACGATCCAGGTTGCTGGGAAGGTTGTGGAGAAGGAGATGGAGATCGCCCTTTTCTATATTTTTTTAACAGTTTAATCTTCAAGATTAGACATATGGATCTCGAATGCATCAATATAGAGAAAATAAAAAAAATTACTTGAACGAAGATGGTTGGGTTTCTTCTCTGATAGTCGCCCTAACAGCTGTGAATCAAAATAAACGTTTTAAAAAGATGTAACGTTTTTAATGGCGAGAAACCATTACAATATTCTTACCATTCTTGAATTCATGCCAGTCATCTTCATCATCTAAATTACAACCTTGGTACTTTGATTTAGTTCGAATACCACCTTGCATCGTCTCTCCAACTGAAAATTGAGCTCATTATTATAGACAATACAGTGTACCAATTAAAACCGTAACAATATGTATTAAGCCAAATACTAAAAATTATTTAAACAAAAGTGAAGTTTAGATTACCGGGCAAGATGTATCTTTTATGGTGCTTGGGAGTATCTATCATGGAAGACTGTTGCGCTAGACCTTCGTGATCAAAACACCCTTGGCATACGCTCAGTCTCTGAAACATAACATCAAAGATCCAAGTTCAGTCAAATATCATATATATATATATATATCACTTTCAAAACGCACATCCAAACACCCTTTTAAATAATGACGGAATGTTAGAAGTACCTGTTGAATACATGATACTCGCATCTCTGTTTCTGAGACTTCGTTCACCTTTTCACCTAATATGTCGTTAACTTTACACGACACAGCGCCCAAATGGTCAACTGTGTTGACTAAAGCTTTGATGGCATAATCTTTTAACGTCTCAACGACTCTGCAGCAGCAGGAGAAAAAGTTAAGTTAACATAGGATTGTTCGGGTTTATTTTGGATGAATGATTAGTTTGTTTGAGCAATTACTAACAATTGTTTTTGGTCATCATTGGTGTAAGATAATTCAAAATATTCAGCAGCCGCGTAGAGCTGTTTTCTCAGATTCTTTAAATCCTGAAATAGAATTAAGCATGGCGATTCTGTTAACGAGCACCCATTAGGAAAATGAACACAAAGAAGATAAATTGCCTTGAGAGTATCTGAAAATAGCAAGGTTTGGTGCATAGTATAATCAAACAAGACTTGTTCTTATCTTAAGGAATTAGATAAATTGCCTTGAGTTAGATAAATGAACAAGAAATAAACATGGGATTTCAGGAAGCAAAACACTCTACATCTGATGTAAACCAACTATAATCAACAAGACTTGTTCTTATCTTAAGGAATTAGATATAGGCATAGTTAAATAAATGGACCTTCATACCTTCCTGCAAAATATTAGATCCATTTTGACACTCAATGGTCACTTATTTCAATCATGTGCCGCTGAAAACTGGGTGATAGAAAAGATATCAAAATGTAAGGTCAGAAAAAAAAGGCATACCTCCAAAAGTTAGGATCCATATCAATAGACCAAGACTGCAACTCCGAAAAACGATGTCATGTGTAGCATATACTCATATGGATCCCTGCAATACAATCAAAAGATTTATGAAATAATCCCTCTTACAAATATTTGTGATAGCTTAGTAAACTAGTAGTTAATGAAGCTAAAGTTTACATGATGCTAAATTTATTGGTCCTTATGATTCTAAGTACCTATAAATGAAATAATTATACAAACTTGCTGTTTGTTTAGTTTTTTACCGTTATCCGTACCAAATTATAAATGGAATGCCCTAAACAAAGGTAATAAGACTAATTATGAAAACAATAAACATATAGTAGCCTACGACCTAAACTTCTATCACTAACATGTTAACCAAGTTGTTGGAAGACTATCCAAGCAAAAAATTAAAACCGCTAACGCAAAGTAAATGTTCTGAATTAATAATATACCTTGAAAATTGACTTAATGATAACATAAATCTTATATCTCGATGACACTGAGCAACATCCTCTTTTGTAAACTCTCACCAACAAACCTGTAGGAATCATTTCAAATTATTATACAAATAAAAAACGTAAACAGAAATTATAATCGTTTTCAAGTAAATGTAAACGTATAATACTCTATAATTCTCCTTTGTTGTCGAATGTCAGTATGTTTCTATAATTTCAGTACGTTTTCCCCTAAATAATTCAGAAATTAACAACATTATACTAAGTATTCAAGCAGTTTCATGAATCATCTAACTTACTCAACAAATCAAATTACAACAAGGAAAATATTAAATTCAAAATTGCTTAAGTAAATTTACAATCACAATGCATATTGTACAAATCAGAAAGCAATAATATTATATATTACTTCATTATCGGAATACCTCGTTCGCAATGAAAAAATCACTGCCGCTGAACCAAACAGAGTATCACACGAACCTCGCCGCAATAATTCATCAGCAAAGAAGCCGAATAAATAAGACGTGGAACTATTGACCTTCGGCGGATGAATCGTGAATGGAGACTCAGAGGCGGATTCATCGGAGAAGAAGCCGAAACGGAAATCGGACGGAGGATTCGTCGGTTATGAAGTCAAAAATTGACCTCCCGCAGATGAATCGGCATCGGCCTAGACGGATTCGCCGACAAATTAGCCGGAGATTGAGCTCCGACGGATGAATGCGAGAATGCTGTTCTTCGGATCTAGGGTTGAGAGAGAGTGTATGTGTGTGTGTGGGAGAAGTGTTTGGAAAAAGTGAACCGGCGATTTAGATATTTTTTTTCTTATTATTAGACTTTAGCTATACCTACTAAATATGTTTTTAGTGGGAAAAAAGTTTAGTCACAAAATGGCATTTCGTTTGTAGTGAATCTAGTAATTAGATTGGAGCTCATTACCGAGAACCTATTAATTTGCATATTTAACTAGAATTTAATTTACCAAAAACTACAGGTGTTTTATTGTTGCAGCATATTCGTCGTTGTTTGTAGTTTGCACTTAGTCTAGAAATATGTCGTGAAGCTTAGTATGTATATAGATCGAGTTGTAAAGTATTTCATCGCATTTATGGACTGTTACGCATCGTGTTGCGCAGGCAACACGTGAGTTGAGCAAGTTAGGGTTTTGACTTGCCTATAAATACCCCAACTACCAGTCATAAATGCAGTTGTTCTAGAGAGAGAAAAAGTTTGTTACTCAAGCAGGAGCAAATAGTTGAGTAACACCATCACGAGCGGTCTAATGTCTTTGTAATCGATTGTATTTGATATTATTCGTATTGTAAACCTTTACGTAAGCTTAATAATAGCAATCATTCGGTTATTTGAGTGTTATACCAATATATATTCACTTTAAAGTAACTCCCTGACTTTCTAGTTATTGGGTCCAAACCGAAGTCCATCGAGGACGACCAACATTTATTCATATATTAAAATTTAGGACAACATGATCATATCAATAGCTCTTTATTGTTACATATATAATCATAGAACAAGTATATTGAATTAGTACAACAAATCATGGGGCATATAAGTCATTTACGCCTTGATAAATTTGACCTTAAGAGGATCGTTACTCAAAAGCAGAGTTCTTCTTCCATTTTTCGCAATTGTAGTCCCGACATCTCCACAAGCTGGCCTACAAGTATTACAAACCGTAGGGCAGAAAACAATCTTATAATCATTTTCATACTTCTCTATCTTAAACCAATTACTTATCGTTCCAGCACCCGGGTTCCCAACTGTCCCACGGCTTGACACAACTCGTTGCCCGTTAGCCACCTCAATCCTCCAAACCGCAGGCTGACCACAAGTCGTTGCATCCAAGAACTTAATGTTAACATCAGTAGATTCCACAAGATTTCCATCTTTGTTAGGCGCTGACAGTCTGAAAGTTAAAGGTAACCCGTTCAATTGTTCGTTATTTTCTTGCGCTACGTCAAGTGGACATGTTTGGTTTAGTGTTGTGGGTGATAGTTTTACACCACCACCCCTGCCACTCGTGACAGGCACGATGTAATATCCTGCGCTGGCTCGGACACTGATCCCGTTGGTATCGCGGACTGGAGGTTGGCCGAAGGAAAGTGAGAGGGTCGAGAAAAGGATAACAAATAAAAATGATATCTTCATTTTTGATATTATTGATTGTATGTCTATTTCATGGGGTATCATGTATTTATAGTTGCATGTGAAGAAAATTATTTGATTATTGATAATGCGTAATAATGCGGTATTTGTTGACTTTCTAAACATGTATACCGATATGGTAGATATCTAGCATAAGTCAATTATTTAATGGTCGGTTTTAGATAGTCTTTTGCTTTTTTGCATCTTAGAATCTCTTATTCAATTATTTATATTGAATTGAATTGATTGAGAAGTCAAAGTTGTGTTGTGCTGATATGAAAAAGATATATGCAACATATTCATCAATTATTTTTATATATATTTATCTTTTAAATTTTTTTGAGTTAATTACATAAATGGTCTCTATACTTGTCTTAATTTAACGAGTTCAGTCCCTAGATCACAATTTCATCGGGTCCAGTCCCTCTGACACATGTTTAGCTACACGTTTGGTCCCTCTCTCTAACTTCCGTTAATTTCAATCGTTAAGTTAGCTCACATGCACCTTACATGAGGGGTATTTTGGTCAATTTTCTCTAAAGAGATTATTTGGTCTCACACTTTTCTTTGCTCACCAACACACTCGTAATTTATACCATACTTCCCAATTGAATTACACAAAAAAATAACCCAGCAATTATCACATTCAAAATTTTCACTTTTTATCAGAAACATTTCATACAAACTTTTGATATTAATTACAAACCCACAAAAGAAATAATAAATTTGAAAGCATACCGATTAACTTTTAATAATTTACATAAAATTGAAAAATTTTAGTAACAAAACCTATATGAAATTTCGTTTTTGGCGATGCAAGTTTTTGGTGATAGCGAGGTTGTCGGAGATGGCGGTGTTATGTGAGGGCTACATATTCAGTTCGGTTTCATTCTCCATTCTTTCTTCTTTTAATCCGGTTATTTGAGATCTTCCTTTTTCGATTTTTATTTTTATTTTTTCTCAGATCTAGGTTATTTTCCTTCTTTATTTGTAGATCTGATTTTCCCTAATTTGAGTTTAGGATTTGTTTTAAAGATAGAAAACTATGAAGGAAGTGATAGACGGTTGCGTCGCTGGAGGTTGTGTAACTGCTTCGTGTTACCAACTGTTTGTGGTTCAATTTGCTTTTTGAAACCAACGTGAAATCGAATTTGAAACTCAAATTGTTTTAGGTGGAGCTGTGTGTGGACTGTGGAAGTCTAGGTGGGAGGATGTGAGAGAATAAAGATCAAAAGTTCTTTTGGTTTTACATAAAAGTAAAATATAAAATAGATAAGTGAGAAAATGACCAAAATGTGGTGTCCAAGTGAGCTTACTTAACGATTGAAATTAACGGAAGTTAGAGAGAGGGACCAAACGTGTAGCCAAACATGTGTCAGAGGGACCGGACCCGATGGAATTGCGACCCAGGGACTGAACCCGTTAAATTGAAACAAACGTAGGGACCATTTATGTAATTAACTCTTTTCTTTTAAGTAATAACTTCTTAAATCGATATTCATTAATTATTTGACTCTCAATGTTTATCAAAAGATTAATTTAAACGAAGAGGTTATTTATTTCAACTTTCAACAAATATAGTAGTAGATCATATATAATGATCGAGTGTCTCAATGTCGAGGATAAAGGAGTAGATCATAATCGAACCAATAACATGTATCCTTCAACATCCATCATGGCTTAATCAACTGATGTTTTTCGGGATGGATATGCCACCTCTACATTTAGCTGCCGGTCAATGTAACTCATCTAACATGACGTTCAGTTTAATATCTAAAGGTACTTTTTCAAAGGTATAAAAGAACTTGTTTTCAAAAGTCAATCAAGATGGCTGTTCAACAGTTAAATATTTTCTTTAAAGAAAAGGTACACTATTGTAATTACTTTATATCAAAAATCAAATGAGATAAATATAGTATAAGAAAAAGAAACATAAATAGTAATTAATCGATAATTAATTAAATGGTCCACTATATGACAAACAAAATCGTCGTTTTTATAGTTTACTTTAAATTGTTAATTTTGACTTTAAGTTTAAAATATTAGATAAACATACGCTTTTAGAAACTAATTACTTCTTTCGTCCATAAAATGAAATAAATATTCGTTAATTATTTTCGGTAAAAACACATTTAATTACTAATTACACAGTTAATTACTAATTACTACATAAACAATATATATATACTTCTTTATAATATATATAAGTCTTTTACTTTTACTAATTTTAAATTAAGTAATTTTTACATACCTAGACCTATTTACAATCCAAATAAATGACCAAATTTTAACTTGATCATAAGGACCGAGGATTCCGAGGGCTGCGAGGGTTATGCCCACCAAAAATCATAACTTTTTAATATAATAATTAACAATTTATAGTAATAAAAACATATATATTAAAACAAAATTAAGGTTTGGTCTCTTCAAAATTTAGGCGCTATATTTTGGCCCCTTTAACATAAATCTTGAAGCTCCGTCACTGCTTGATCACCAAACATGTATTTATGGGTTAGTGTAAAAAAGTTTATGGTTCCACCCCTCCCAAGTATTTTACACACTGGAGTTTTATTGATATAACACATAATTACAACATAATTATTCCAAAGTACAACATAAAAGTATTTATGCCTTTTTAAACTTGACCTTAAGAGGCACGTTATTTAAAACCAGAGTTCTACGACCATTTTTAGCTATTGAAGAACCAATATCCGAGCAATAAGGCTTGTAATTGTTCCACACCGAGGGGCAGTACACCATCTTGTATTGATCCTCATATTTCTCTATCTTGAACCAATTGCTTATGGTTTCCCGGCCCGGACTTCCCACTAGTCCATGGCTGGACACAAGCCGTCCCCCTTCATAAAACTCGACCCTCCAAACTGGGGTCCGGATACATTGACCGGGACCCGCAAACTTAATGTTAAGATCCGTGGATTGGTGAATGATATTGCTTTTGTTTGGGTTGGCCGGTACAAAGTTCAAGGGTAACCCGTTTCTAAGTTCGTTGTTTTCTTGCGCCACGTCAAACGGACATGGTTGGTCTCTACCTGGAGCTAGGGTTACTCCACCACCCTTACCACGTAAGGCGGGCAAGATGTAGTAGTTGATGCCAGATCGGAGGATGTTTCCATCAGTGTCACGTACAGGAACCGGGGATTGGCCGGAAGAAAGGGGAAGGACGGATAAGACGATGAGAATGAAGTATAATTTCTTCATTTTAATGGTTTTTGTAGTGTGGTTTGGAGATGATGTGCATGGGAATGTGTATGTGTAGGTGCATTTATGTAGTTACTAGATTCGTATGCAATTAATGTTTGTATCAGTCTTTATATTGTTTGGTTGAATATTAATATTGAATGTTTGATTAGTTATAAGCTTGAACGTTTACGTTGTTATGAATTAATCAAATATGTGTTTTGTGATGTTTAAATGATATTCAAACTCGTTCGCACGGATAAGGATGATATCCGTGCGAATGAAGGTTACGTACGCTCGAATGAGAAAGTTAAACAGTTTGTTTATTAAAAAGGTTTCATTCGTACGAACGAGATGAGGTTCGCACGAATAGAGAGTAATCCGTACGAATGGAAATCACATTCGTACGGATGGAAAAATGGGCCTATATATACACAACTAGGTTTCATCTTTCGGTAAGGTTTTTCTAGGTTTTCAGATTCGTGCCGAATTGCTGCTGCTCGATTTCTTGGTATTCCAAAGTGTTAGTAAAGTCTAAACAATCATCCGAATAGTCTTCCTTAGGTCCGATCTTATCAATAATCATTGGTTTGATCTCGTTTCCGACGGTTACATATTCGCTAGATAATCGATAGGTTATTTCCGCTAGTCTATTGATACAACGTTGACTATAAGATCCATACAACCCCAACAAAGTGGTATCAGAGCGTTGGTTGTAGAAATCAACGTTCTTCTAGCGATTCTTAAGATTTTTCGTTTTTGATTGTTTCTTAAAGTTTGGAATTTTACGTTAAAAACCTTGTTTTTACTGTCTTAGAACGTTTCTGAGTCGTTTAGATTAAGATCTGGGCAAATAGAAATCGTTTTGGTTTAGAAAATCGACCTGTAGATCGAGTTTTTGCAAAACCCTAAAAATTCCACGGCGCATACGAACCAAGTTCTTGATAAGTTTCATCCGTACGAATAGAAGTCTCATTCGCACGAATAGGAATTCATCCTTGCGAATATAAGTTTTTGTCTAAAAATTTAAAGTTCAGTTCATTCGTACGAATAGGAATTTCATCCGTACGAATCTGTCAGTTCATCCGTGCGAATAGCTCATTCGTATAGAGTTTAAGTTTTCTGTCTCATCCGTACGAATCACTCTCATTCGTACGTAGCAGCAAATTCATTCGCACGAACCTGAAACAGATTTAATTTTTCATCTTTTAAATGGAATACGCAATGGCTAGTACCAACACTAAAATGTCTGAAATGCTAATTAATGATGTTGAAACTGGAAGTATAAATAAGGTCCCAAAACTCATCACTATGGACGATTACCCACACTGGAAACCTCGATTCGAAATTCACATCCAAGGAATGGATTCAAAAATGTGGGATATGATTCAAAATGGATATGATGAACCAGTTAGTGAAAATGGAGATCCTATTGCCATTCATAGATATTCAGAGGAACAAAGGAAGAGTTACGACATTGAGAAAAAGGCTTATTCTCATTTATGTCAGGCTATTCCTAGATCTGTGTTTCATCAGTACAGGACTTACAAGCTATCGAAACAGTTATGGGATGCTCTTGAACTGGACAGTGAGGAAATACTGAGCTAAAACTGAACATGTAAATTGTCAAAAGTATGCTGAACGTAACGTTTATACATGTCAGTCGTAGGATATATTGGTAGGCTTATCTCACTGAAACTTGACGAAAATTAATCATTTTTAAATTGATTGTCGCAGATATCAAATTTAATTTGAATCTTTATAGATATGTCTCAAAGACTATCTAAACGATATCTGGAGATCAATAACAGTTGAGAACACTGTAAACAACACAAAACAGTCAAAATTTAATGTCTAATATATTATGATTAGTTTTTGCCTTGTAATGTTTGTGGCTTTTCGCTGGATTGATTCGAAAATAGTAAATATTAGGTGTAATATCAGAAAATAAATACAGTATGTCAGTAATATTTTGAAGCAATTAAGGGCCATTCCAGTGATTTTGGGATAACATTCTTGAATGATTTGATCAAGATAAATGAAATAAAAAATAAAAAAAAATAAAAAATAAATAAAAAAAAAAATCGCAATAAGAGGTAAGAAACAACTTCAAAAAATACCTTGATGGATGAACAGAAGTATAAGGTCGAAAGAATGATCATACTTCGGCTATTCCAAATAAAGGGTGAGGAAGTACTTAAAGACTTCACAAATACCTTGATGGATGAACAGAGTTATAAGGTCGAAAGAATGATCATAACTCGGCTATTCCAAATAAAGGGTGAGGAAGCGCTTATTCTCTGAGTGATGTTTTGTTTCAACGATCAAGAATCACTGGCCCTTATTGCATGAGTAGTTGATGTAATACTGACATACGAAATAAATATTATGATATTACATCTGATGTTTATGAAAATAGCATTGAAAAGGCTGAAAAGTTAAGAGGACAAATACACAAACATACTTGCAATTCTAATTATGATATAAATTTTGTGACTGTTCAAATTCAAATTGTGTGTTGTTTTCTATGTTCAAAATATTGGGAGATCTTAGCGAGATAACCATTTTGAAAGAAAAACTGTCAAGTGAATGTTTGTTTAAGTTTAAGAGGACAAATATACCAATAATCGTCAACTGATATGTTAATAGTTACTACGAAAATTGAATGACAATGCTATGTTTCAGTATCAGTCTGATCCCTTATTCGAAAAATGCAAAAAGAATGTGAAAATTTCAGTTTTATTTAATTGTTATTTCAGTAGACTGTCATAGTTAAAATTTCCTTTAATTTATCAAAGCAGAAAAGTACAAAAAGATTTTAATTTTAGTTTTTCGTTTCTCTTTAAATTTTGTATTTTGTTAGTTTTACGGTTACTTGTCGTGACTTGAGATCTAAAAGTGAAACTGAGATTAATTCGTAAAGTCATAATCGTTGATAAAGTGTTTGGTTAGGATATCTGAATTAAGCTAAACGTTTTATTTTGTTGGATTGATAATTTTCATGTGTTTAACGTTTACTGAATGTTTGAGTTTTGAAGATAAGTGAAAATCTCGAAATTTATGAGTTCTACAGAGACATTCGTACAAAGGTAAAGTACATTCGCACGCAGGAACAAGACATTCGCACGAATCAGAGGGAAATCATTGTTTGAGACAAAAATTCTCCTTCGTACGAATATGACCACATTCGTACGAAGGTATTTCACATTCGTACGAAGGTATTTCACATTCGTACGAATGTGAGATGCCTATATATATGTTTGACATTCGTTTGGACTATTCACGTCTCAAAACCTATTCGTCCGAACGAGAGAGAATTTTGCCTAAATTTGTAAAAGTGTTAAAAGGAGTTTTTGAATCTGATTTTCTTGTGTAATTTTGTCTTGCGATCAAAATCATATATACCACGAAAGGTATAACGACCATTTGAATGTTTTAATTGTTGAACTTTAAACCCGAGAATACTTGAATCTAATTGACCATTTATTTGTATTCGTAACGGGTATTTGGGTTAGGGGTTTTGTACATCGGGACATTACGAACGTCTTGATGTAGTTTTTATGATCTAAAACAGAGTTTTTGAAAATCTAGGTTTTCTGGAAAACAAACAGTCTCAATGAACTCCATTCGCACGAATGTGATTTCATTCGTGCGAATGGGATCCTCATTCGTGCAAATGGTTGAATCATTCGTACGAATGTGAACAATGTTAGTTTTAATTGACTCATTCGTACGGATACACACTGATTCGTACGAATGGAAGTATACATTCGTACGGATGTGACAGAACAGAAACATTTAAAACGTTTGAATTTGAATTCTAACTGTTTTTGCTTCTCGATGTTTGTATTTCTGTTTACAGGAAAATGGCTGAATCTTCGTCATCTCAAAGCACTGGTCTCATAGTTGGCACAAAGAACAATATGTGCGCTCACCTCGACGAGACGACACATCATTCCGCGAAGTTTGTCGGGATAATTCAATTCTTGAAGCTTTCAAGAATCTTCAAGGCGATTTCTACCGAGCAAGTGCTTTACTTGACTCACATCTCAGACTTCTGGAACAATGCTCAGGTTGTTCGTCAAGACGGAAAGGTTCAGATACACAGTAAAGTTCTTGGGAATGATATTGTGGTTGACGAGCAGGTGATTCGAGAAGTTGTGGGTTTTGGCGATGAAGCAAGAATGCCAACGACTTTGAATGTGTACAAGGTCAGAGGGGCGTTATTGAGAATGCACTATGCTGGGGATATTAAAAAGGGGGTGATCACGAAATCAGGGTTCAGTGTACAATACAAGTATGTTAGGTCTCACTAAGATCCCAAACAATGGCAAATCAATAACAAATAAGTATTTAGACGTTAATTGTTATATATCGATTAAGTATTCAGTTTCAGTATATATTATAGCGGAATTATAATATTGAAACAATGAAAATAACACACAGTTATATTTCAATCAAAGGTGTGCCGATTACAAACTTCAAACTCACTATTTATACACAAGTATAGTGAGTTTGATAAGGATCAATCTAAGTAAATCTTTTAAACAGATAAAAGATACTAACTAACTAGACATCCTTAAATCACGCCTGATTTCTCTCCGTGAGTCTGAGTTAGTCAGACTGAGTCACTCAGACTCATGTCACTCAGACTGAGTCACTCAGACTCACGTCACTCAGACTCAAACTAAAGTCACTTAGACTAAGACTTTGATTAACAGATTTATTAATCTTGGGATAGATCATTGTTTTTCCCAACAATCTCCCCCTATCTGTTTCAACCAAAGTCTTTTACAAAAGGTGCATTAAAATAAACACAAACAAAATCTTTTAAACTAAAATTGTTTGTGAACAAAATAGACACCATCCCAACTATTTCTGCTTCTTCCCAGTCCTCTTCTTTCTTTTCAGTGAAGTCTCAAACGGTACAGGCTGATCCTTTTCCTTCATCCATTTCAACCTGTCTTTCTTCCAGTCCATTAGAGTCTTCATTTCAGCATCGGATTTATGGAAGTGCAACTGATATTCTTTCTTCACTAACTCCACCATGTCAGACTGATTTCCAATTTCTTCAATTCTTGTCAAGTTATTGAACAACCAACTGATCAGCCTCATTCTGAATGGAAGGCATTGAGGAGACTCACATTCTTTAAGCAATGCTATGCAATGATGAATAGAGGTTGTGGTGATGCTATCTTTGGGTTGAAAACATTCTTCTCCCCCACAGTCAGTGTAGCATAGCCCTGTGTGCTTCTCAGTCTCAATGTAGGTTCTGTCTTGAAACACAATATCTATAGGAACAGGATGAGCACTACATGATTCTAGACCCAATGATTTAGCTTTGACTTTTACATCGTGCTTGAGACAAAAGGTTCTGTAGTCTTCATCTGCTACTAAGTTCAGCATATGGGCTGAGTTCATGTTGAATATGGCCTCTCTTCTTACAGCTAAGCCTTGAGATTTGTCAGTCAGATCATAGCTTAAATTTGTCACTTCTTTCCATTCTTCCATGCCCATAGTGTGTAATCTTGATAGGCCAATTCTGAATGATCCACCTTTATGTGAGCAGATAAGAAACAGGTCAGCTCCATTATGGCTTTTACAGTCCAAGTGGGTGATCTTGTGTTTGAGTATTCTCATGGTGAAATTATTTTCAATGTAGTTCACTCTAGCTTCTTCTCTGAGAACCAGTTTGGCCATTCTGGCATCAGCTTCAACCCTCATTTGCTCTTCTTCAATAGCCTGTTCTTCCTCAGCCTGCATCTCATCTTCAAATTCTGCAGCTGCTCTTTCAGACTGATCATAAGGGTTGAAATCAAATCTTTCTTTGTATAGCCCCTTCACATACTCTCTATATTCCTCCACTGTCATACCAGCACTTTTGGCATATCTTTGAAGTTTAGCCAACTTGTCAGCTTCAGTCTGCTTTTTGTTTTCTTTCTCTGCTTCAGATTCTTTCTTTTGAACAACAGCCTCAGACTCAGTTTGAGTCTCCCTTTGGTTTTCTTCTCCTTCTACTGTCTCTTCTTGATCACTTACATATACAGCCTTACCCTTTCCTTTGAATACAATCTCCTCAGATTCATCATCTGACAGGTCACTCCAATCAGTCTCATAGAATACTTCAGACTGCCCCGTTTTGGTGTTGAGTCTGGTTGTTTTGAAGTATCTTTTCTCCCCCTCTTTTCTTTTCCTTTTCAACTGTTGCTTGGGGATCTCAGATTCAATTGCTGTTGTAGACTTTTTCTCCCCCTGAATCTGGGACTCCACTGCCACAGCCTTGCCTTTTCTCATCATGCTGACTTCAGCTGTCAGGTGCATCACCATATCTTTCAAGTCTTTCAGTGCCCCTGCATTTTGGTTCCTTAAAGCATGAACCTCAGTCTGCATTGCCTTCAGTCTGTCATCAAACTGAGTTGACACATCCATTAGTGC
>CAJVGC010000589.1:46244298-46288381 GCA_910822075.1 Senecio squalidus | reverse complement strand
CCCTTACAAAGCCTCAGCTTGGGTTTAAGTATCAACCGAGATACTCAACTCACACAAGCCAAGGCTCTGATACCAACTTGTAACACTTGGATCTAAAACACACTAAATTTTTTTTTTTTTAAAAGAAAACATTCAACAATATTTGCATAACTTCACCAAAAGAAAAGTTATCGTGTTACTTCTACTAACATAACATTTAAGATGTTTAGAGCGGAAGCTCGTTACAAAAGATTTAACTTCATTTTAGGTCCCCATCTATCCTTCCTATGCTTGCCTTGCAAATTCGAGATCCTTTTTACCTACAAACATAACAATCAACAATGTACATTAGCATTAAGCTAGTGAGCATACTTAATAATATAATGATACATCTCCAAGACTATTCAAAGTCTTGCTACATACCCTCACGGTATAACCTTTTTGCTAACTTTACTCATTCCCGACTAATGAAAGTCGATTCTACTTCTCCATGACACATAAATGTCTTCTCTATTCTTCTCTATCATAATGATAAGTTTATATATCATTTCTCTACCAAAACTACCTTAAAATGTACTAAAAACTGGTCTAGGGATCGAATGCGGCGCATTCGGACACACAGGCGGCGCATTCAACATGACAAAACTCAAAATCAGCCTCGGACCTCGGAATGCGCCGCCATTCAACCCACAGGCGGCGCATTCGGGCAATTTCTGGCTGAGTTTCGTTTTTCAAACGTTTCCTGCACTTACATGTTAGTTTATGCTACTTTAACTCCTTATTTCCGCTAACAACACTGACTATAACTTGGAACAACTTACCTAACAATCTTTAATACATTAATACAAACTTTAAACACAAGAAACCATATGAAAATGAGTCTAGTATACTCACCTTGATGTCGAATTACGTTCACTATCTTTATGTTGCCTTCCCTTTGCCCTTATCTTTCAAATCTGATTACAAGGTCAAAATACTAAAACTTCAATACTCATAATCACATAACCAACAACTTTATCATACATTTTCTTCTAATCACTTAACATTACTTGGTTAAATCATTTTCTACCCATCATGTCACTTCTAAGATTTTTGACCCGTTAACTTTTACACATACATGAAAGTATATCAAATTTCTATTCATTTTATACATACACATCAACAATACATACAAATGACCATTTCTTTCTCTTTAATCAAATTTCTACCCAATTGCCACTTCTTGGGTCATTTGACCCATTTGGCAACACCAACTAGAAAAATCATTATACCATATTCTATCTCTTTCATAGGACTAAAACATACAATTCTAACATTAAATTAACATATACAATTGCTCAATTTAACAATTCTCAAGATTATCCCCAAATTATAAAAACCTAATTTAACCAATTAAGCATTTCTATTCTTCAATTAAACATCCAATTAATATTATAACATATTAACATAACTCAAATTCATCAAATAATAACAAAGATAAACATAAATTTACCTTTTTTATTCCAACACCAAATTAGCTAAGTTACCCTATCTTCTATTCTTGATTCTCTTGTAATCTTCACTAATCCAACACAATTGATTTGAGAAATTTCTAATTATCCTTTTCTTACTCTCAAGAACACACACACATAGACTCAAAAACCCCTAAAATTTTATTTGGAAAATTCTGCATTTGACACCTCAAAGGCTTACTCATCACATTTCGAATTTTACACCTTTAGTCCCTCAATTTCTCAAGTCTTTTTAATTTACAACAATTACTAGAACTATTAACTAATTAAGTCCTTTCTAACTAAAATCAACTATCTTTCTAACAATTCTAGTCCTTTACTTATAAACTTCTCAAATAACATAATTATAAACCACATTTATTATAACTAAATAAATACTTACGAAATATTTTAATTTCCGAAAAACCGGGATGTTACATATTCTTACGGTTTGTGGTGAAACAAAATCAAAGGGACTTAAACTCATGTCCTGTACGCAAGCTTATAGCTACTTGCGTAAGCATAAGAAGGATCTTCCATGTTATCCTGCGTTTCTAGCTCACATCATTGATACAAGAAAAGAAACGCTCAAACTTGAAGATATTCCCATCATTCGGGATTTCCCCGAAGTCTTTCCCGAAGACGTATATGGATTACCTCCTGTACGACAAGTGGAATTCCGTATTGATCTCATTCCTAATGCAACTCCTATTGCTAAAGCTCCTTATCGTCTCGCTCCTTCGGAAATGCAAGAGCTTTCAAGCCAATTGCAAGAACTAACCGACAAGGGTTTTATTCGCCCTAGTTCTTCTCCTTGGGGTGCTCCTATTTTATTTGTAAAGAAGAAAGATGGTTCGTTTCGGATGTGCATCGATTACCGTGAACTTAACAAACTTACCATCAAGAATCGTTATCCTTTACCTCGAATCGACGACTTGTTTGATCAATTGCAAGGTGCTACTTGTTTCTCTAAGATAGACCTTCGTTCGGGCTATCATCAACTTAGAGTAGCCGAAGAAGACATTCCTAAAACTGCCTTCCGAACTCGCTATGGTCATTTCGAGTTTATGGTTATGCCATTTGGACTCACAAACGCACCTGCTGTTTTCATGGATCTAATGAATCGCGTTTGTAAACCATACCTCGACAAATTCGTCATAGTCTTTATCGATGATATTCTCATTTCAAAATCCAAAGCCGAGCATGAAACTCATTTGCGACTTGCTCTAGAACTCCTCAAGAAAGAAAAGCTTTATGCTAAATTCTCGAAGTGCGAATTTTGGCTCAAGGAAGTTAAATTTTTGGGTCATGTAGTTGATGCAAAGGGAATACACGTTGATCCCACTAAGATCGAGGCCGTTCGTAACTGGCCTATTCCAACTAATCCTTCTGAGATTCGATCTTTTCTTGGGTTGGCAGGCTATTATCGTCGTTTCATCGAAAACTTCTCAAAGATCGCTATTCCTTTGACGAAGCTTACTCATAAAACTGAGAAGTTTGTTTGGGAAGATGATCAAGAATCAGCATTTCACATTCTTAAAGACAAACTTTGTAAAGCTCCTGTTCTTAGTCTTCCTGATGGAACCGAAGATTTCGTGGTATATTGTGATGCATCGGGAAATGGTCTTGGTTGTGTGTTAATGCAACGAGGAAAAGTTATAGCTTATGCATCGAGACAATTGAAGAAGCACGAAGTCAATTATACCGTTCATGATCTCGAACTTGGAGCGGTTATCTTCGCTCTAAAGTTGTGGAGACATTTTCTCTTTGGTACGAAGTGTATTGTTTACACGGATCACCATAGTCTTCAGCATCTATTCAATCAAAAAGATCTAAACATGAGGCAACGTAGATGGATTGAATTGCTTAATGATTACGACTGTGAGATTAAATATCATCCTGGCAAGGCAAACGTTGTTGCCGACGCCTTGAGTCGTAAACCTTATTTAAAAGTCTACAGTATTCGTGTTCTTTCGGATCTTCATTCGTTAATCGGTATTGCGCAACAGAAGATAATCAATGGTGGAAACTTGGCTAGTGAATTGGGTTGTGGCATTGAAAAGCAATTAATCATCAAACCAAACGGTCTTCATTATTTCAACGATCGTCTTTGGATACCTTCAATCGATGATCTTCGTAATCTTGTGATGAAAGAAGCTCATAATACTCGATACTCGATTCATCCTGGTGCCGATAAAATGTATCATAATTTGAAGCATTCCTATTGGTGGTCAGGCATGAAAAAGGATATATTCTTATTCGTTCAAAAATGTCTAACTTGTTTGAAGGTTAAAGCCGAACATCAAAAGCCCTCAGGTTTGTTAACTCAACCCGAAATCCCGTTGTGGAAATGGGAAGGCATTGCGATGGACTTTATAACCAAACTTCCACGTTCATCAAAAGGTTACGACAGTATTTGGGTAATCATTGATCGTTTGACTAAAGTCGCTCACTTCATTCCTATTTGTGAAACTTATCGTGTCGAACGCTTAGCTCAAATCTACATTCAAGAAATCGTAAGACTTCATGGAGTACCACTTGACATCATTTATGACCGTGATGGTCGATTCATATCTCGATTTTGGAGATCTCTTCAATCCGCACTTGGAACTCGCTTGAATCTCAGCACCGCTTACCATCCTCAAACTGATGGTCAATCGGAGCGTACTATTCAAACACTAGAGGATTTGTTGAGAACTTGTATCATCGATTTCGGTGGTAGTTGGGACTCACACCTCGGACTTATCGAATTCTCCTACAACAACAGTCATCATACGAGTGCAAACATGGCCCCTTATGAAGCTTTATATGGTCGTAAATGTAGATCGCCGGTATGTTGGCAAGACATTGGGGAAACGCAAATAACTGGACCCGAATTGATACAAGAGACAACGGATAAAATCGTAAAAATACGCGAAAACCTCATCACCGCTCGTAGTCGTCAGAAAAGTTACGCCGATAAGCGTAGAAAGTCTCTTGAATTTGTCGTTGATGATCGCGTTCTTCTCAAGGTTTCACCTTGGAAAGGCGTGGTACGATTCAGCAAGAAAGGGAAGCTTGCCCCGAGATACGTTGGACCCTTCAGAATTATCGAGCGTGTGGGTAAGGTTGCGTATAGACTTGAGTTACCGACCGAACTAGAGAATGTTCATCCAGTCTTTCATGTATCTAATTTGCGAAAATGTCTAGCTGATGAAAATCTACATGTACCATTGGATGAAATCCAAATCGATTCGACTATGCACTTCGTAGAGCGACCTGTTGAAATCTTAGACCGTGAAATCAAGAAACTAAGGAGAAGTTCAATTCCAATAGTGAAAGTACGTTGGGAATCTAAACGTGGACCAGAGTTTACATGGGAACAAGAAGATCACATGAAATCCAAATATCCACACTTATTCATAAATCAACCGGGTACTAGTCAACCATAATTTTCGAGGACGAAAATCTTTAAAGTTGTGGAGACTGTAACACCGTGCCCGAATCCGACCCGATACTTGACTTGTAACTTTAATTCGGACTTTGTAATTGTATACATTTGACGATTTATAAAAGTTCGATTTGAGTTATGTATATTTGGGTTATCTTAATTCTATTTAAACCTTGTAACATTATTAATGTGTTATCTTGCATGTGTACATTAATGTACACTAAAATGTGTTTAATACACATGGACTTATATAAATGCAAGTAATTCTAGTAATGTGTTAAAGAAAAGTAGTTTAATTAATACATGCATGCAAGGAACTATGTATGTATGTATGTATGTATGTTTCCTTGTTCTTAGCCTTCAAGTTTGGTCAAATGAGTTACACATTTCTTATTTATGGCTTTAAACACCTCTTTAACCATTTCTTTTTGTAACCTACAATAATTAAATTTGGAGTTAATTATTAGGGGAGTTACATTTTGACCTTTCTTTATCACATATCAAACTCTATAAATTGGTGTCTTCTTGTCAAAAAATCAAACCCACACAAAGCTCCATAATCAAAACTTCAAGCCTTCCATAATCGATTGTAAAGGTTCCCAATTCTATTGTTTTTCATCATAATCATGTTTATCTCTTATGTTACTCAAAGCTTACCATCATCATCTTATTAATCTTGTCTATTCAAATTCTAATCTAGAAAACTCTAAATTCATGATATATTCTTATTCATATTTATTCTTATTTCTAGATTTGTAAAGGCAAGTTTGGTGTTCCTTTCAACATATTTCGTATTCATAATCTAGTATCCGTATCTACCTCCGTATTTAATCATGTGAGTAAACTCGATGCCCTTTTTATTATATAAATCTTTGGGCTGTATCATGACATTCATATTCATACTTATATTCATACTTTTATATTTAATTCATACTTATGTTCACATTTATATTTTATGTCTATATTCATACTTATAGTAATATGGTGATTCATATTCATATTTACGTTTATATTCATACTTATATTTATGTGTATTCATATTGAGATTCATACTTATATTCATATTAAAACTTATATTCATGTTTATATACTCACTTATAATCATGTTTATATGTATACTTTTTGTATTATATTCATCGTAATTCATTCATATTGGTATTCATTCATAAAAGTCATTCTTATTATATTCATTCGTAAAGTCATTTATGTTTATATGTACTTATATTCATATTTGATACTATATTTTTTTGTATTATGGCAAACATTGGAATGAATCAAGTGACACAATCATTATGGGATGCACACACGATAAATCAAACATTCAAACAATCAATCATTCATTATATGTATATACTAAACGAGAAACGTGATAGATCTATTGGCCGTTATTAGACATTCCGACGTGTTACTGTGAATGTCGAGGCCCTCGACCGGACCCTATGTGACTTTGATCACATATGATATACATCAGACTTGATACAAACGCGTGTTATGCCATTATACACATATTATACTTGCTTACAATATAAAATCTTTATATATTCTTTTATTATACATTCTTTTATACTACATTTTACATATTTATTTATATTACTTTTATACTCTTTATTACGTAATCTTTTTTTTATACTTTATACTTGTGTCTTAAACTTGTTTATTCACCAATACTTTTGTATTGACGTTTACTTTTTACATGATACAGGAAATGGATAGGTTTGCTTGAAGAAAATATAAGAGCTTGGACCTAGTTAATGACATTAATGAATAATTTAAGTCTTTTGTCGTTTTTCGGTTACTTTTCTGTAAAACATTTATTCATCTTTAATGCATTCATTTAAATTATTAAATGTGTCTATTATAACCTAATAGAGGAACACGAGTTAAGAACAATTGTAATGCCTCAGGTGTATTCCGCTTTAGCCGGGGTGTTACATCCAACGGCTAGTTTGACTTTTCCAACGGATAGTTGACCAAACCGGGTTCAACCCGGTTTCAGAAACCGGTTCCTGAACCGGTTCGGGTTCAACCCGGTCTCAACCCGGTTTTGCCTAAGATACTTCAAACCGGTTTCAAACCGGCGGGTTTGGTCAAACCCGGTTTGACCCGGTTTCGGTTTCGGTTTTTTTTTCGGCTTCGGTTCGGGTTCGGTTTTTTTCGACATGACTAGATAGGAGTAGTTGCCATTTCCATTCGTGTCCATCAACATATTCACACGCACATTCAATTTGTAATCTCATCTCATGTCTTTGATTCACGAGCTAGATCACCTCAAGATCCCACTAGAACACGTCATATTGGCCACCAACAACTTTTCGGAAGATAATTTCATCGGCAAAGGTGGATTTGGGAGGGTCTACAAAGGTCAACTCCCAGTCTCCACCACAACTACCAGGTCCAGCAAACTAGCCACCACTGTCGCTGTAAAACAGTTAGACGAGAAGGGCGGACAAGGACAACATGAGTTCTTGATGGAAATAACCATGCTCTCTAGTTACAAACACGAAAACCTCGTTGCTCTTGTTGGATTTTCTGATGATGGGGACGAGAAAATTATTGTTTATGAACATGAGGTTCGCGGAAGCCTAGATAAATACCTGGCTACCACGGACCTCACATGGGTGCAACGGATTCAGATTTGTCTTGGTGCTGCTCGTGGACTACATTATCTTCATAGCGGTGTGGGAGAGGGACACAGAGTGTTACATCGTGACATAAAGAGCTCCAATGTTTTGTTAGATGAGAATTGGGAAGCTAAGATTTCAGATTTTGGATTGTCTAAAATAGGTCCCACTAATCAGGAGTTTACTTTTCTTGTTACGAATGCTTGTGGGACAAACGGTTATATTGATCCACTGTATGCAACAACTGATGTACTTACAAAAGAATCGGATGTGTACTCGTTTGGTGTGGTGTTATTTGAAGTCTTATGTGGAAGGCTAGCGATGATCATGAAATACAACGATGAGCGTCGGTTTCTTTCTAAATTAGCCAAAATTCATTACAAAGAGGGAAAATTAGACGCAATCATCATCCCCAATCTACTAAAACAAATGAAGCCAAATTCTTTGCGAACATTCTCTAGAATTGCTCATCAATGCTTAAAAAAAGATAGAAAACAACGCCCAACTATGGGATTGATTGTTGAGGAACTACAAAACTCATTGGAATTTCAAATCGTAAGTTATTGACTTATTGTTCACATGAATTGGATTGACAATCTTTCATGATGTTGCTTGAGTTTGAATTAATATTCAAGTATAAGTTTTGTGTATTTGATGGTAGGGTTGTCAAAGAATCACACGAGTCGGGATATGGGGATCAAGCACAAATGGAACTCCGTGGTCATTGCAGCTTGACAACAACCAAAAACTTAGGAAGATAACGATCGATCACAAAGATTGGATTTATTCTATCATTTTCACAACTCAAGATTTCAATGATTTGTTACATTCTTCTAAACGGCATGGTGGTGATAGTGGCTACAGGGGTGGCAAAATTTCTGAGGTAACAAATCTAAATTTGTTTATTTTCATATGGTGATGTAAACTGTAAAGTATATTGACATATTTTGTTAAAGTATTAAAAATATTACAGATAAATGAATCCAAAAATTATCTTTTTCCTTTTAATGACATTGTTTTGAGTTTTGCAGATTAGCTTTGATGCCGATGAAGAAATAACTGGGATAATAGGAACAGTTGGAGTAAGCACTGGCCGTCATGCTGGTTTTACAGTAATATCGTCGCTGAGTTTCGTGACAAACAAAAAGACAGATGGGCCTTTTGGTAAGGAAACAGGGACTCGATTTTCTGTTCCATGGGATGCAGGTTCCTTTGCTGGATTTTATGGTCGTGGTGGTCTTTACATTGATGGTTTGGGATGCTATTTGAAGGGTATCATGTGAAGAATTTTTTTGTTATAGGAGGTTGTATACATAACTGAATACATTTTTTGACCCGTTTGAGAAAAAAATCATATCCCTAATCAACCCATACCCATTGATAAATAAATGGGTCAAAATTGTCACGTCTACCAAACACTATGCACAAGAAAGCGCACCATAATAAGAAATGCTTTAGTTTCATGAGACGAAATTTGGAGCAAAAAGTGCTAAAAAATGAGTATAGGCGCTGAAAAACAAGTTCATATCCTAATTTTATGATCTGTCAAGAAAACAGAATTACCTGATTGGCCTAATGACCTTCACGCTCAGTTCTGCCGTGCGCTCACTGGAGAGATTTATATGTTCTTCAGAGGCATTGGTTCCCTTCAGCATATGACGGGTGTCTTTAAACTTTAGAATTGCTAATAAGAAGAACTTAGGATCAGAAAAAACCGAGTCACGCTAAAACAGTTAGAGTTAGATCAGCGTTAAAAGACCAAATTTGGCATCCAAAGTGCATCAAAATATAAAAGAGTTAGATCAGGCTATTCTTTGATCTGCTTAGACATTTCACATGGTATCTATTGTTTACTGATGTGCCAGCCAAGCGGCAACCGAGATATAAATGCGAAAACTTAATTTTTCAAAAGGCTTATTAAAAACAACTTTTTTGATTTCAAGAATCGAAACACATCTTAGTGGATTTAAATAAGAGTTTTGAACAGGTTGTACATTATCTGTATGCATATTTTTTTCTATGTAAGAATCACCTCCCATTTGATTTAGAACATAACACAAACTAACTAATTAATAATTCATAAGTTTATTAATAGTTGCCACAGTTCATATAAAACCGAGCCAAGTTAAAACAATGAGATTTCGATCAGAGTATTCATTGTTCTTCCGAATAGGGAAAAATCTCTCAGTAACAATATGTAATCAACTCTTAATTATTGAAAACATGAAAAAACCTCCCTCAGCAACACCTTGGTCCAAATGTGTCTCGGACTTACGCCCATCCCAGACGGGCCGAAAACCATGTATTTTCATGCCAAAGTAGCTCATCGACGAGTAGAATCGTAGATTTAGGGTATGTTTGGTATGTGTTGTTCGCCTTCCTCGGACCTCGATTTGGACCCAAACACTTGAAAGATGCGGAATCTCTTTCAAGTGACTAAACTATGGTGAAACACACAATATAACCAAATGATTGATATTATTATTAAGCTTACGTAATGTTGTACAATACGAATAATATCAAATACGTTCGATTACAAAGACTTTGAACCGTCTAAGTGGGTGTTACGCGGGTTGTTTCTCTCTCTAGCGCAACACACAACTTTCTCTTTCTAGACGGATGCATTTATGGCAGGTTGGTGGGTATTTATAGTCCTCACCTAACCCCAAGGCTGTTACGCAACCGCAACACCCGAAACGGATGTTACGTAGCGCAACACACTGTTGCGCCACTGTTGTTGCGCAACAGAGGTGTTGCCTAACCAACACCTTGCGTAACAACTGCCAAAATGCGCGAAATACTTTGCAACTCGATCTACGTACATGCTAGACTTCACGACACGTTCCTAAACTAAATAAAAACTACAAACAATGATGGTTATGCTCCAACAATATGAGTTTTGAGAAATTTAAATATTTAGTTCTATAAATAAAAGTTGTTAATAGAGAAAAGATACTTGGCAAAATAAGTACTTAATCTTTTAAAGAAATCCCACTCAGCCCCTCCAACTTTTCAATAAGTTACACTTGCTATAGTAGTAGGTGCACGTGAATAATATTTAAGATGAAGAAAGCCCAATGTTAGGCAGAACCAATTACGTACAATAAGTAAACAAAATCAGCCGAACAAAAACAACAACCCTAGAGTCTGGTTTCGAGAATTGTTACCTACAATCGACTAAATGGTGAAGTCTGAATCTACCGATGTATCGAAGAAGATATTAAAGAAGAATGATTTGCAAACTCGATTCTTCGTTTTCGTAGATTACTTTTTCCTCATCATATTCTTCTGTTTTCTTGGATATATTCTCTTCAACATGTTCACCTTATGATCAGAGGTAGCAACTTCTTATGTTTGGAAATTAGGTTTTCGTGTTAGATTTATAGAATCTATATACATTTCAATGTTCTTATATGTGAGAATAATAACTATTTGTGTTATTGAATGGAAATAAATTGTTGTTGTTGTTGTTGTTGTTGTTGTTGTTGTTGTTGTTGTCTCATGAATTTTTAGATGTCAATTTGTTAAGGAGAATCATTTGTCTTGGTGTTGCATTGTAACGTAAAAAGCTCGAATGTTTTCTTTGATGAGAGTTGGGAAGCTAAGATTTCTGTTTTCGGGTTAGCTACAATAGGACACTGATAATATGATTGGGAGATTGAAGTATTTGAAGAATAATTATGCAAATCCCTATTTGTTAATCAGGTTGAATAAATAGGTATCATGACATGTTGTTTCGTATCCAACACGAAACAAGATGGGATTTCGCCCTTTCTGAGAACAAATTGTTGGCTTTAACAACACATCTTTAATGTTTGATTTGTTTGTTTGCTTAAACAAGAATCCCCTCTTTATCATTTGATTCTTGTAATGTTATCAATGCGCTAAGTCGGAAATTTTATTTTATTCCAAAGGCAGATAAGTTCATGTTAAGATGTAATTAAGTGAACCATATGTCCTAAAGTAAAATTTAGAAAATTTGTTTCTTTGACTCGATATAACCCGTGTTGTCTTTTGGTTGCATTTATATTCTTCACTTAATTTCAGACCATCAACATAAGTATGTATGACTTATCAGAAATTTAACTTTTCTTGTATTAATTCTTATTTCATAAAGAAATTAAATACTATATTCATCATGCATTTCGATAATCGTGGGAATGAGCCGCCTACCTTGACTAGATTCAATCCTTAAAAAAGAAGTGTTGTTTGTTTACAAAATTTTAGAGGGGGCATTTTTCGGGATCGGCCCTGTTCAGACTCAACTTCAACCAGTGGTTACCAGACTTTAGGAGTGTTTATTTGGGGATGCTGACAATGACTTTTTTCCACCACCACAACAAACCACTAGAGAGCCATCAGCAGCACCGCGACAGTTCCTGGAGACAACTGATCAAGTACAGGTGTAAGGGTATGTTGGTCGCCTTTCCCGAACCTCGATTTGGACTAAATCTCTATTTTAGAGCGGAATGAGTAAATAGAGAATATAAAGCGGTAAACTCACGATTTAACCAAAGATTGATATTATTAGAACTAACGTAATGTTAAACACTACGAATAATATCAAATACAATTGATTAGAACGACTTTAGACCTCTCTATATACATTTATACTACACGACACGTTCTAATTATATAATATGTACAATCAACTTGCAGCCGATCATCCAAGCAAGCGGTGCACCATATTTTAAGATAATTGGTGCAATCACTTTCGACGTACTACTTGAATGTTTTTTTATTCTTTTCTAGTAAACGATTGTAGATGTATGCGTGAGGTTGGAGGTTTTAAAATATCTATTTGAATGTATATATGTGTATAATTGCAGCTAAATCAAGCTTTTATTGAGGTCGGATTGGACAAACTCATTTGAGAGCTTTTATCCTGTCTAATTAGTTTGAGTTCAAGAATAAAACACGGGTTCAAATATAAAACGACACGATCTTGATTTTGTTATAGCTTGAATAGAGTTCTTATTTAACTTTCCGAGGCTCAATTATTAATATGCCGGTTTATAATTAGAAATTTAGAATCGAGATTTTGACGACAAAAATTAATAATAAAAAACAACTAGTATTTATATTTAATGCATATGTTATTGTACAACCAATTGATGAATACATGTCCATGTATATTAAATCAACATGTATTATGTAATTATAGTCAATGAAATTTGATGTCAAAGTTCCCCCTATATTCGATGAAAGTGCTAGCTAGCTTGGGAATATTTCTATATTAGATTTTTTGAATTTTCCATTTTATTGTAACCTTCCAATTCTTGTTAGTTCGTTTCAAAAATTTAAAATCAGAATACTCATATATTATGGCTAACATTCGAGAGCTAGAACACCTCAAATTACCACTTAAAGATATTAAGTCGGCAACCAACGATTTCTCTGACAATAATTTCATCGCGATAGGTGGATTTGGGAGGGTCTATAAAGGCCAACTACCCAGCTCCACCAGCTACCGTGGGTCAGGCATCAGCATCGCGGTAAAACGGTTAGACGTGAAGATCGCTGGACAAGGGGAGCGTGAGTTCTTAATGGAGATCGCTATGCTTGCTAGTTACAAACACGATAACCTCGTCTCTCTTATTGGATTTTCTGATGAAGGTGATGAGAAAATTCTTGTTTACAAGCATGAGGTTAACGGAAGCCTCGACAAACATCTAGCCTCCAAAGACCTCACATGGGAGCAACGCCTTCGAATATGTCTTGGTGCGGCTCGTGGACTGGATTTTCTTCATGGTGGTGTGGGGGCGTGTCACAGGGTTTTACACCGCGACATAAAAAGTTCTAACATATTGTTAGATGGGAACTGGGAAGCAAAGATTTCAGATTTTGGATTGTCTAAAATTGGTCCCAAGAATCAACAGATCACTTTTCTTGTCACCAATGCTGTTGGCACTTATGGTTATGTTGATCCTCAATATGTAGCTACGGGCGTATTTTCAAAAGAATCCGACATCTACTCTTTTGGTGTAGTAATGTTTGAAGTCTTATGCGGGAGACTTGCATATATTGCACAATATGATGATGTGCGTACATATCTATATATATTGGCCAAACAACATTATGAAAAGGGAATATTAAACAAAATCGTTATGCCTGGTCTCCTAGAACAAATGAACCCGTGTTCTTTGCAAACATTCTCCAAAATTGCTTATCAATGCCTGAATAAAGACCGGGAACAACGTCCAACCATGAAATCAATCATCCGAGAACTAACAATCTCCTTGGAATTTCAATCCGTAAGTTATTATTTTCATTCATAAAATTAGATAGGTTTCACATCGATCTATCGTTCTCTTATGATGATTTAAATTAATAAATAATCTTACAAACTTAATTTCTGTCATTTATGCCAGGGTTATACACGAAGTGAATTATTTGGAACGATCACTGGTGGATATCCATGGTCATTGCAACTTGGCACCAATCAAAAGCTTAAAAAAATAACGATAGATCATAAAGGTTGGATTCATTCTATTAGTTTTACAACTCAAAATTCTGTAACAGGTCACTTGATTTCTTCTAAGCATGGTGGTTATTATGGCCGCAGTGGAGGCGAACTTAATGAGGTGACAAATCTTTTATTTTCCGAATCCCTTAATTTTCGAGTCTTTAGTTTTTAGCAGCGACTTAATACTAACATTTAAGATGCTATTGGATCCACTTTATCAACTCTCATCACTAAGAGATAGCTTATTTATGGGGCTTTGTAGCTTATGTAACAAAAATAAGCTTACGAAAGGTGTTTTTATACACTTAAAGCTTATATAAGAAAGTTTTTATGATTCAATTGTTTGTTACTTATAAACTTATGTAAAATTCTCCGTATACATATAGTTATAGTTAATATACAATTTTTTAGGTGGTTATGGCGGATCTAAATTTTTTATGTTCTTAATTGATAATGAATTCATTGTTACGTAGCTGCTCTTTAACAACGTGATTGTTGTTGGTTTTTGTAGATTAACATTAATGATGATGAAGAAATAATTGAGATAATCGGAACTGTTGGAAGAACGTCCAAGAATCTATCCGAGGATCTTGCAGACCTTACAGTGATTTCATCGTTGTGTTTTATAACAAACAAAAGGAGGCATGGGCCTTTTGGTCAAGAGACGAAGAGTCGATTTTCACTACATTGGAATGCAGGTTCTTTTGCAGGATTTTTTGGTCGTGCTGGCTCCTACTTGGATGGACTAGGTTTCTTTTCAAAAACTAACATATGAAAGGCTTCCACTTAACAAAGAATGTATGTGTGTTAACAATAACAATATAAACTTGTATCTTGAATATACAAGTATATCCATTAGAATTTTCGCTAAAAAATGATGTATTCAACATAGTGTAAATGGAGGGGTATAATGGTAATTTCATAATAATTAAAAATATTTAATGGATAAATATGTAAACAAACAATCTTTTTTCTTCTTTGCTGCATATATACAGCTTTGTATATATGATTTTTCCCATATAATTTACTCAAAATATAAAATGAAAAATAAATTACAAGTCACATATTTGACGAATAACTCTTGAAAAAGTTGAAAGTATGAACTATGAACGAAATTCGTAGGTAAGTTTGGCAAAAGAAGTCTAATCGTTTGAAATAATCCCACTTGGTCCCTTCAGCCTAGCGCTCATTGGCAAAATCGGTAATATAAGATTTTAAGAGATATAATGTCCTAACATACTGAAGTTCAAATCCATGCAGTGAATCAGTTGTTTGTTCTGCTATCGAAATCATAAGCTATAGTTAGTTGGTTTGAACACAAGTTTAGAACAAAACCTTTTTCGACCCAACTTATATTAGAATGTTAAAACCCCTTAATCATTATTATTACTAATCAAACATATTTATAAGAGTACAATATAAACCCTAATGGACCAAAGTCCATGGTCGGGTTTGGGCTAATATATTCTAATACTCTCCGGCAGTTCGAGTGGCGAAATCACGAAAGCTCGAACTGGAGAATAAAACCATAATTAACAAAAAAAAATATATAAAGTAAAAACTAGATAGTTGTTGATAAAGACTCTGATTGCAAATGATTCGTTGCTTGCGGCGGCGCATGACGACAGGTCGAAGCTTCGTTCGTTGCTTTTCTGGTTTGCTTTTCTTCGGAATTTAATTAAGAATCTACATCCGTTGACGACATCATCTAACTCAAAGCAGTTTGAGAATTATAAGCAAAACATTGAGTATTTTTTTTTTTTTTTAGGGTTTGGAACTAGTCGGCTCATCCCCATGCCGATTAGGGTTTGAAGAAAAATAGAGACGAGATTATATCCGCTCTGATACCATATTAGAATGTTAAAACCTCTTAATCATTATTATTACTAATCAAACATATTTATAAGTGTAAAATAGAGAATAATAATCAAAACATATTTACAAGAGTAAAATAGAAATCCTAATCAGAAATCCTAGTGGACCAAAATTCAAGTCACGTTTGGGCTAACATATTCTAATACTAATTTATAGGTAACTGCTATCGTTTGTATCTAACTTAAATTATTTTTGCGTACAAAGCCCGAAAGTGTGCCCACTTTCAACCCGATTCATGGCCCATCTTATGCTTAACTAATCCTTAACGGATCACATTCAGTTTCCAATTGGTCAAATTTTAAATTATGAGTAGTATTTCAACTGTTTCCTGTCTTATAAAAAATATTTTTAATATGATTAAAAAGACGGTACTAATTATAATTTCCATTTAAAAATCGTGAAAATGATGTCATGATTATATATTTTGCTAAATGAAGCACGTTACACGCTCACTTACTTGAATAGAATACTCGAAAAATTTCGAAGAACTTCACGGAAATATACCAAAACTCTGTTTTTCAATATTTGTTAAACTCGTAATCTTCTGGTAATTGGGTGATTAGTAACAAGCATGGACCAATCAACTCCATCTTATATATAAACGAGTCTCAGCTCATTCATCACAACAATCATCAAAATACAGTTTTTAAATCTTGAACTAGAGGACACGATGACGATTATTCTTCGGATCACTGGCTTTCATAATTGCGATGGTTGTACACGAAAGGTCAGAATAACATTGCGTAAAATAGGTGGGGTAGAATTGGTGGAATTCGACCGCGAAAGTGGGAATGTCAAAGTCTCGACTGCTAAACACCCTGAAGTAATAAGATACGCTCTTGAGCGCCATTTAAGGAAATCAGTTGTTATTTTGTCACGCGATATTGCCCCTATTGTACCTCATCAAGTACGAGCACAACCAACTTTCGATCTTCAAGAGTTTGGTCAAGTTATGTTGAGTTTGTCCCACGCCTTGAATGGCATACAGGTCACACAATCAAATACGATCATGATCAACTTCAACCACCGTGATAGCCGACCCCATGTTTTTAGGCCGGAATCTCGTGGTTATATTGGTGTTGATATCGATGATGTGGGTGTTGATCAATATGCACGTCAACAACTACTGCCTCGAGCTCCACCGTGGGCAACCACAGAACCGTCTGCACCGCTGATGCCAACGGCAGGTGAACAAGTTTATGGGTATCCACCGGAGTTTTATGGATTCCCTAACCATGATCATCGAACCAGGTGTTGCAACATTATGTGACGAAGTGTTAATTTGAATATGTATTTTGACCATGTTTTGTATATCCTCTTTTTGAAAATTTTATTTTATATACTTGTAGGTATCTGGTGAATCTGCATGTATTTTCATATGTGGTAACAAAATAATAAATCTGTATATGAGATAAATGTTAAATTTGTTGGTTCTTTATAGTTATACAAAGTGATTTTTTGTTCTTTCTTTTTTCAGTTGTGGATAAGCTTTGTTAGTTTTATAGTCATTTAAAAGTTTCTCTAAAAATTATGGGTTAAGATAGTTTGTTTTAGTTGTTTTACCCTTTAGCCAAGATTGAAATCGCCCGAATTTAGTTAAGATTATCTTAGCTTGTTTATGGATCGAAATATTATGTTGGGTGTCGGTAATTGGAGTCGATTGTGATTGAAACAAAGTATCGCCGTTTAAGAACGGTTGGTTTGTATGTGGGGTCGGAGTTATATGTTATATAGCTCAATGGGGGATGGGCATTGGTCATTTTGGTCTTGCTTGTGTCACTGTCGACTACTCCGTTCTAAAACTCTTGAGGAAAAAAGGAGCACGGTTTACGAATTTGTATGTGATGTTGTATTTGGTGGTTGGATTATATTTTGTGTTCTCTAAAAAGAATTATATACGGAACTATAATTTCTAAATGAACCAAGTATTTAACGATTGTTTCTTTTAATTAATATTTCTTTTTAATTTATTTTATATATATTATTATTGATATAAAATAAAATACTCCTTTTCAATTTATGACTATATTTGGTACGAGTTTATATAGGATTTAAATGAAACTTATTTAGGGTTTTTTTTTTTTCTTTTCAAAATAAGTCTTATTTGGTTAAAACTTATTTATAGAGCTAATTTAAAAAATAAGCTCATGAAATATAAGCTACTTTAAATAGTTTTAAAAGGTAGTTTGGCTTTATATGATGATAAATTACATAAATACCTTTCATAAAATTTGTCTTATTATACTATTATATACTTTTTAGTAATTTTACATTTTTAAGGTTCAACTTCTTCTATTTTCCAAATATATTTATAAAAAATAATAGTTTTAGCCAAGGTTATAGATAACGTAAGGCGTGGCGTGGCGGCATGAGCAAGCCTCAAGCTTTGCAAGAAATGGCGAGACATGGCGTTTTTCAAGGCGTGAAAAAGCGGCAAAAAATTAATATATTTTATAATTTTATATATACTTTTATATATATTTTTACTATTATTAAGTTATATCAACACCAATAAATTATAAAAAGTTAATAATTTCATATATAAATATACAACTAATGTAAAATATAGTAACCAAGCTTTACAAAGAAGTTATCCATCATTTCGTGTCGGCTACTCCAAGCCTTGAGAAACGGCGAGACATGGCGGCGCCATGGCGGCTACTCCAAGCCTTGAGAAATGGCGAGACATGGCGACGCCATGGCGGGTTATTTAGAACACTGGTTTTAGCTTTTAGCTTTAAATATAATCTCAAACTTTCAACTCTAGCTATAAGCTAGTTTACCAAACATATTTAAAAAGTTATGAACCGAATGAGTAAAACAGTTTTGGATGAGTCTAGATTAATTTAACATGTTAGTTAGTCGGTACTTTTTTATTTATTTCTATATTCAATAACGGATCCAGGACAAAAGGTTAGGAGTATTTGGAGATTTTCTTTTTTCTTTATAGAACATGATAAATTAACATAAATATAAAAAATTTGAAGTTTTTTACATCACAAAATTCATAATTCAACAAAATAAGGAATATTCATGACTACCTTTCACTCAATTACGGTGTGTCAATGTCTATATTTATATTCAAATTTCTAATATATTAAAAAGGAGTAGATGAGCAACATGTATTTTAGGTAATACCAAAAACAAAAATTAATAGAGATGAGATAGTCCATATAAAATCATAAAAATAAGAGGGTATAACTAAAGTATTTATAAAAAGTGAATTAAAAAATTAATATTTGTTAAATTAATATTGTATGTTATTAAGAAAATTACATTAATATTTTAAAAAAAATGATATTTATACTTATTTCAAATGTCTAGTAATAGTTCTAATGCATACAAATATTATAACAAATGTATTATAAATTAGAAAAGAGAAATTATTGTTATACATTTAAATACGATAAACATATTAGTAGATATGTGGACTAGACATGAAATCATATTTCCATCTTAAAACAATGAACATTTATAGAAATGGAAATGCAATTATGAAGAAATTTCCATGTTATTACGTAGGACGTGACGTTTTAGGCACAAGACTCTCTCATGTCTTTATCTCATGTATTTAAACTTTACCCCTTATACTTTATAACTTTTAACATATGATTACAAAGTATAAATATTCATGTTTGTTAAGAAACATCTATTTCTAGAAATAAGTGTTTGAAAATCATAAAATTTATTCAACTTTATCTTTAGTATAAAGTCTTTTATATCTTTGAACGGTTTTTAAGTATGTATTCAACTTTAAAATATTGATAATGTATGTATCCGAAAATACTTTTGTTGATATGGATGCAATATGACAACTTATATATAGATTACACATAAATAGAAGTATTATTCGCTATATACAATAACAATATATGAAAGTTAACTTCAAACAATAGAAATATTCTGAGTTTGGTAATTAGTATAACTTTATTTGATTTACGTAAGTTTTTGTGATGTTAATGCTTACCTTCATGACATCATACGCACAATTTCATTCCTTTTTAGAAATTTCCCAAAGTTTTCTTCAACACTTCCGCAAATTATGTTAGAAGTAGAAACAAATTATTATAAAATCGTTATCAGTCTTGGAATGTCGATATTGACTATTCAAACCGCCCACTTACCATGCATATATAACCGATTAAGACTTAAAATCGAATACTAGAACTACTGGTTGGGTGCTCTTCAAGAAAAAATCAAAGGCTAAGATCGAAAGTTGATGACTCGGAATTTATCTTCTTGATTAAGGATAGAAGAAATTTATATACAAACTAGTGATCTATTCCTGTATATACCAAAAGGCTTCTAATTTAACGGTATGAGATGATGTAATTGCACGTATCTCCCTCTTTGAGATAGAGAATTTAAGTTTTATTAAAGACAAAATGTAAATAATGAAATGTAGTTAATTAGTATACAATTGCCTTTTTTTTAAAAAAATCTATTCATGCATGCATGACTGAGTATATATAGATAGTATAGTAATCTAACACTAGTTCACTTAAGGAAAAGTGTCACAGGATGTTGGTAAACTACATATATGAGTTTTTAATTAATTTAGTAACCCTGTTAACTAAAGATATAGATTTTGTTACAAAAGTGTTAAAAGTTTATCAGCATAATCTTTAATCTAGCAACGACAATTTTTAATTTACTGCTTTCCAAAAACTAAAGGGTTAATGCGCTCAAGGGTGACTGTACTCTTTCAAATAATCCGATTTATCATTAAACTAAAAAAAAATATGTCGTTATCACTATACATTCAAAAAATGTTTAAAATGATCACTCATGTTTTAGAAAAAGTTTAAATTTGTCATATGGATGACCGGTAACCAGCTAAACCAAATGACTTGTTGACCTTATTGACTAATTTGTCATAGGCTTTATCCTGCAGTTCCCCTGGTAATATTTGCCTAGCTATTAGATGGGTTAGTATCAATATCTTTTCAACGCCACCATAATCTCCCAATTTCTACTCTCAGATCATTCAGCTCATTCTATACCTTGATTCGGAGATTTAAAATCCCAGCTCTTGGTTCATTAACATTCTTTCGAATCGGTTTGGTGTTTATTTATGAGAAATTGGAAATTGGAAACCCCAATCTTCAAATCGGAGCAAAATCGACGACGTTAGGGTTCGGTATTCACAATCTTCAAAATCGGTGCAAGGTAAGTTAATTTGTTCCTAATATCAATACTGCATTTGTTGAATTTGTGTTTGTGATCTAACATATGCAAATGGAGTATAATTCAATTGCTTCATTCAATTAGGTTTACAAAAGAGGTGCAAATGAAGTTGAAATGCATTCCTCGGAATGTGATTTAGTCTTTGCTGCTATTATTTTATGGTTCGATATGCGGTTCGTTAATTATGTGATTTTGATGTTCAGATTACGTTACTTCGATATGTAATTCATTATAATTGTTCAGGTCAATGAGTAGTAGAAGTTGAATCCCTAGTCACACAATTATGTTCGGACCATGTCATTCGGGTCCTGAAAACGAATAATACAAACCAAATGCAAATGCCCAACTTTTTAAGTAATTTTATTTCTTATGACCTGCTATAACAAGTCGTAGTGGGTCCTAATTATCCAAACAAACCGTTTTATAAAGTTAGGTGAACATTATATATATTTTTTTAGTTGAATGATCTAATTGGATTATTTGAAAAAGTACAGTGACCCTGAAGTGCTTTAACCCAAAACTAAAAACAAAAAATTGAGGACATGTTTAATTCGTTTAAAATGTTTAATTTGTTTACAGTTTTTCTGTTATACACATTTGATATGTTATCAGCAAGACACAAATTAAACAGATCTAAGTGTGGAAGGATGTTACCAAGGCCAAGAGGATTTTGTATTGCCTCAAATATTATTTTAGCTTAATACATTCGTCTTTTTAAGTTATTGAATTAAGGACAAAGTGCCCAAAAGGATAAAATAAAAAATATATTATTCGACAATTGAGTATGATTGTGTTTGCCATTACTAGTTGAATGCTAGAGCTTAATCTTGAGCCGAAGCTTATACAAATATATGATACACATGTTTGATAAAGAAATTATAGCTGAAACTTATAGATTGAAACATAAAGGATATGTAAAAGTGAATCATATGCCCAAAACCTTTCATACCAAACAATTAATGCTTATGAATAAGGTTATTGAAAACGATAAGCTTAAACCCCTATAAACTCTCACAAGTTCGTTGGTCAAACACACCCTATATGTAAAAACATTTAGAATTAAAAAAGATTGGAAATCGTATTTGTCCTAATAACTAATTTTTTTTATTGAAAGTTAAGTTTTTCACTTATTACGACCAATAAAACATTAAATAATACCTCACGTTCTTATTTTCTAAAAAACATGTCAAGCTAAAGCAAATCATATATCATCAAAATTAAGATTCAATCAAACTCTAAAATTAAAGCTCAAAACTTCATTTTAACGGGCATATGTTTCACAAAAAACTTTTGTAAGACAAATTAGATTTAATAATTCTTTTTCTTTTCTATTTTATTTTTTCACAAATCCTTAATTATCAAAAAAGTTATTTTATGTTATTTATTTATTTAGACATTTAATAAAATGAATATCGGGACAACTTACCTAACCACTATCAGTTTCCTATAAAATCCTATCAACCAAGAGGAGATTGTCATAATTTGCCTAAAAAACGAGCATGTCGAGCCATCCTTCCTACCACATAAACACATCTTCTTCGAGGAGAGCCTCCTCCTTATCAGCACTGGCATCGGCACCCTCCCCCGCGACATACTTACAGAACGCTGTAAGAATTTATAGAAATCTTAGCTTATATTATTATTACTATATCTCTCACGTTGCATTCATATTCTCTGTAGAACTTTATGTAGATTTATTGTCATTTTCAACAGACACCAAAGATGACTAGGGAAAGAACACTTAAACTTCAAATCAGTGGGTTCGATAACTGTCAAGGATGTGAACGAAGGGTTCATAAGGCACTTCATGAACGTGTTAAATCGTTGTCAATGGATCCCAGGACCGGGGATATCACTGTCGTCTTAACTGATCAAGACCCTGAAGCAATAAAAGGAGCTCTTAAGCGTGAATTTTCACATAGAGACACTACAACAAAATGATTGATTTTTCACGCTTTTTAGGGCATATATACGCACTTAAAAGCGCGAAAATTTAAAAAGTTCACACTTGGTATATGCGCGAGGAATATTGGCGTAACAAAATTGTTCACACTTTTGTGTGTGATTATTTTGATATAATTTTTCATGTTTTTAAGTGTGATGATTTTAAATTAATTTATAACACTTCCAAGTGTGAAGATTTGTGATTTATTATCTCACTTTTAAGTGTGAAGAATTTGGGATAAATTTATCACATTTTTAAGTGTGAGAATTTTAGATAATTTTTCACTTCTAAGTGTGAGGATTTGTGATTTATTATCACATTTTTAAGTGTGAAAAATTTGGGATAAGTTTATCACATTTTTAAGTGTGGGGATTTTTAAATTATTCACACTTTTATATGTGAGCATATTTGTACAATTAACATTGATTCGGAGATTTAAAATCCCAGCTCTTGGTTCATTAACATTCTTTCGAATCGGTTTGGTGTTTATTTATGAGAAATTGGAAATTGGAAACCCCAATCTTCAAATCGGAGCAAAATCGACGACGTTAGGGTTCGGTATTCACAATCTTCAAAATCGGTGCAAGGTAAGTTAATTTGTTCCTAATATCAATACTGCATTTGTTGAATTTGTGTTTGTGATCTGACATATGCAAATGGAGTATAATTCAATTGCTTCATTCAATTAGGTTTACAAAAGAGGTGCAAATGAAGTTGAAATGCATTCCTCGGAATGTGATTTAGTCTTTGCTACTATTTTTTTATGGTTCGATATGCGGTTTGTTAATTATGTGATTTTGATGTTCAGATTACGTTACTTCGATATGTAATTCATTATAATTGTTCAGGTCAATGAGTAGTAGAAGTTGAATCGCTAGTCACACAATTATGTTCGGACCATGTCATTCGGGTCCTGAAAACGAATAATACAAACCAAATGCAAATGCCCAACTTTTTACGTAATTTTATTTCTTATGACCTGCTATAACAAGTCGTAGTGGGTCCTAATGATCCAAACAAACGGTTTTATAAAGTTAGGTGAACATTATATATATTTTTTTAGTTGAATGATCTAATCGGATTATTTGAAAGAGTATAATGACCCTGAAGTGCATTAACCCAAAACTAAAAACAAAAAATTGAGGACATGTTTAATTCGTTTAAAATGTTTAATTTGTTTACAGTTTTTCTGTTATACACATTTGATATGTTATCAGCAAGACACAAATTAAACAGATCTAAGTGTGGAAGGATGTTACCAAGGCCAAGAGGATTTTGTATTGCCTCAAATATTATTTTAGCTTAATACATTCGTCTTTTTAAGTTATTGAATTAAGGACAAAGTGCCCAAAAGGATAAAATAAAAAATATATTATTCGACAATTGAGTATGATTGTGTTTGCCATTACTAGTTGAATGCTAGAGCTTAATCTCGAGCCGAAGCTTATACAAATATATGATACACATGTTTGATAAAGAAATTATAGCTGAAACTTATAGATTGAAACATAAAGGATATGTAAAAGTTAATCATATGCCCAAAACCTTTCATACCAAACAATTAATGCTTATGAATAAGGTTATTGAAAACGATAAGCTTAAACCCCTATAAACTCTCACAAGTTCGTTGGTCAAACACACCCTATATGTAAAAACATTTAGAATTAAAAAAGATTGGAAATCGTATTTGTCCTAATAACTAATTTTTTTTATTGAAAGTTAAGTTTTTCACTTATTACGACCAATAAAACATTAAATAATACCTCACGTTCTTATTTTCTAAAAAACATGTCAAGCTAAAGCAAATCATATATCATTAAAATTAAGATTCAATCAAACTCTAAAATTAAAGCTCAAAACTTCATTTTAACGGGCATATGTTTCACAAAAAACTTTTGTAAGACAAATTAGATTTAATAATTCTTTTTCTTTTCTATTTTATTTTTTCACAAATCCTTAATTATCAAAAAAGTTATTTTATGTTATTTATTTATTTAGACATTTAATAAAATGAATATCGGGACAACTTACCTAACCACTATCAGTTTCCTATAAAATCCTATCAACCAAGAGGAGATTGTCATAATTTGCCTAAAAAACGAGCATGTCGAGCCATCCTTCCTACCACATAAACACATCTTCTTCGAGGAGAGCCTCCTCCTTATCAGCACTGGCATCGGCACCCTCCCCCGCGACATACTTACAGAACGCTGTAAGAATTTATAGAAATCTTAGCTTATATTATTATTACTATATCTCTCACGTTGCATTCATATTCTCTGTAGAACTTTATGTAGATTTATTGTCATTTTCAACAGACACCAAAGATGACTAGGGAAAGAACACTTAAACTTCAAATCAGTGGGTTCGATAACTGTCAAGGATGTGAACGAAGGGTTCATAAGGCACTTCATGAACGTGTTAAATCGTTGTCAATGGATCCCAGGACCGGGGATATCACTGTCGTCTTAACTGATCAAGACCCTGAAGCAATAAAAGGAGCTCTTAAGCGTGAATTTTCACATAGATATCATTCTATTACATGATACCGGAGTTGCTCCACACCCACAAAGTTCTCGTAGAACTTCAAGCAAAGTGATGAATAATATGTATCCAAACACTAATACTCAACAAGTAGTACTCCCCCCTGTCAATTTTCAAGATCTGGCTCAAGCATCTTTGATAGTGTCCCGGGATAAAGGAGTAAAGGGTGTGAAGTTCACACAAAAGAACACCATTTCAAGGAATGCGGAGATCATACAATGCAACTCTTTTGAGGTCAAGTATTTTGCTGATAGTGAGAGGCGTCGAACTACCTCTAGATTCACTTCTGGACACAACAATGTTCCGGTTCCTCTAGTTGTTCCTTCACTTCTGGCACCAGCACGTTCAGGTTCAACCATCCGATCACTTCCACCGGCCTCCACATTTTCTCGCCACGGACAAAGCACTAGGATATAAATCCAATCCTTGAGCTGATGCAGTTTATCTATGGATTATTTCAGTTATGCATGGATTTGGTCTGAGACCCCTTTGGAGTTTGGATTGTATTTATATTTACTGTCAATAAATTTTGTTATATGTTATTTGCATTTCGTCTTACACTTGTAACAGTATACGAGCTATCGAAAAATTACTTCATCAGACATGTCATGTTATTTTTATTTTTTCAATAACACCGAGTTTGACAAAAAGAAAAAGGGTAGACCTATTTCATTATACCTTTCATAACAATGAAATATATGATAATATGTTTCAAGTAAGCGACTAATTAATAAGATCTATAAATGTGTTTCTAATGTAAACACAACATGAACAAACATTATCAAATGTGATATATATATATATTAATCAAAAGTTATAGGTTCGATGACAAGTGTGCGTGAGTTTTTCATGTTACAAATAAAATTAAGCGCAACCTAGTCTTCTAGTTTTGTTAGCGACTACTATAAAAACGAAGTCTTCTATTGGAAAAGATATGGAAAATCAAGTGAAAATGAACTCCAATAATTTAGCATCCAAAATATCAAAGACAATTTGACTATATCTCCTTTCCTTACGTGTAATTTGAAAGGTACGTATATATGTGTGATTTGATTTAAATTCGGTTATTTAGTGTCTTTCACCATTATTTTTGACATCTTATGCAACATTGGTAGATATGTGTGATCTGATTTAGAGCTACGAGTTTTAAAATGATAACATACAAAGACGTCAATTATAGCCATTTTTAACTATTTTTAAACTTTTTTTTTTTTGAATTTTCATAACGCGTTTCAAAAAGCTCGCGCAAAGACGCGTTATGACCATGTTTTTTTACCGCCACGCCTAACAAAGACGCCTTCCATGTTTTCGTAATTTTTCGCCGCGCCTTGACGCCGTCATAGAGCGTTATTTAGAACCTTGATCAATAGTCAATGATCGACTTCCTTGATATATTCAAAAATGAAGAGCCCACTTGTATAAAATTAAAATTTTCAAAACCATTTCGTTAAAGTTAATCATAAAATAAAATTAAGTATTTAGTATATTTCAATTTTTAATAGATAGTTTATTCGAAATTTCCTCAACTCAACTGCTCTTGTATTATTTTACCTTGCAAAATCGTTACATTTTATATCATCATATTAAACTAAACGGGCTAGCTGACCAAATCGTATAGTAACAACGGACCAAGTCTATCTATTTATGGTTTACCTACGTAATTCGATCTGTTAACTCATATTTACTTCTTTATACAAAGAGCTTCTCTCTTAAGAAGAGATTTCAACTCATTAGCATACAGGAAAAGATGTTGACGGTAAGGATTTACGTTTATTATTCTATATAACGATTATTTAGTTCATCCTGTTATGTTAATATTTTCTTTCTTGTTGAACGAATTATTTTGTGTTATTTTTATTAATGTATCTATACATGTTCTGTAGACTTCAAAGAGGACTACGACAAGTACAATCGTTCTCCAAATAAAGCCATTCTACAAAGATAAAGGATGTGATCACCGGGTCAAAAGGATACTTCGTAAACTTGTTATATCACTAGAAATTGACCCTAACAATGGGATACTCTACATCTCAACTGTTCAACGAACCAAAGCAATCATAGATGCACTTAAGCAAGAATTTTCGTCTAACAGAACAATCACAAAAGTAGAAAACAGTACCATGGCTGTTGTACAACGTACTTCCATTAACCCACGTACTGTTAGTTTTAACGATGTAGCTCAAGCAATGGTGACAGCTCCACGTATCAAGGGAATAGAGAGTGCTGAGTTCACACAAACAGTTAGGCGGGGAGAGATTGTGGAACAGAATACTTTGAGGATCCAATACGCGAACCAAGAGAGCCGACCAACTACCTCTAGAATAGAATCTGGACACAATAATGTGCATGTTCCTAGAGTTGTTGGATCACCAGTCCGAGAGTTCTTCATCAAGTTACTGTCTATCCTACTAAAAGCAATGGGTTTTGATCTAGAAAATCCAGAACGAGTCATTCACCGACTCATGCCCGTGGCTATTGTACCACTCATATGCTTGGTGATGGCGTTTTTGATATCTATCTCAGTTATAGTTGGATTTTGGTGTTTTAATACCGGATATACCTCCTATTTATCTTGTAATGTTTTTGGATCCTAGTATCATTGTATTAATTTACCCTTCTATATTATACTTACTTATAATTGATGAAAAATGTACCATAAACTAACCATTGCTCTAAATACGCTTGATGCTTTCGTAAATGGGGTTAACCATGAACTCATCGATTTACGAAATTGAGTTATGTATAGCTAACCGATTCACCAAAACGAAGGTTGTGTTTGTTCTGTTTAAATCTAACCAAAAGATACTCATGTTCGGTCAAAGGTGCTTTTATCTTGAATAACTTTTAAACCTTTATTTTATCACATTAAAGATTTTGTGATACACCAAGACAATGTTAAAATACTTTGATATCATTTTTTCTGTTACGAATTCAAGAACGTATTTTATAGACTTATACTTTTCTTTCATTTCACGTGTATTACATGTGATTTCTCGAAACATTTGCTTCAACTCCCATATTACTACAAGACTGGTAAACTTCGTGTCTTAACTGGTCAACACCCCGAAAAAATCTTAGTTGCTCTTACGCGTGAATTTTCATCACGTAGAATAATCACTATATATGTTAGAAACCACCGCAGTTGCTCCACAACCTACTATAAAATTTACAAGTATAGCTCAAGCAATGAAAGCAGCTCCTCATTTAGAGGGATTAGAAGATGCGGAGTACACCCAAACTTTTATTAATGGCGAGCTCACGGAATACATTGAAGCTCAAATTCACCAAACATGAGAAGCAACCAACTACCTCTACGTTAGAAGGTGGACATAACAATGATTCGGGTGCTAGGTTTGTTGGTTCACCCGTGCCACAGTCCATGATCAGCTTTATGTCCATTCTACTAAGTGCAATTGGTTTCCTTTTAAGAGTCCTTGAAAGTATACCAGTCCGTTACCATATGGTCTGTTTGATGATGTTGTTTCGGATTTACATATTTGTATTGTAGTGTGCGTTGTGTTGGACTTTTGGTGTGTCGATCTTTCATACTTATTATTCATCTATTTTGATATAAGTTTAAATTACACTTTCTAATGAATATGTGATTATTCGAGAGAGAATATATGATAATTAAATTTCATAACGTGTTTATTCATGCATACTTGTTGGTCGCCTAATCTCGGACCTCCTTTGAATCCTACAACAAACTAATTGCGGAATAACTAGTATGTGTATGAAAACGGTGAAGAACAAGAGATATAACCAAATGAATGATTCTATTAAGCTTACGTGAATGTTTACAAACACGAATAGAATCAATACAAACGATTACAACACTTTAACACTCAAGAACTCACAATTACGTGCACTAAACTTAGCTCACGTAACTCTTCTCTGATGTGACTGCTCTGACAAGGTTCAACAACCCGCATTTATGATTTCGAGGCTGCTATTTATACTGGCCCGAAACCCTAGAAGAGTTACGCTCACGTAACTCTTGGAGGAGACTTACGTGCACGTAACTCACTAGTTACGTGCACGTAACTCATGAGTTACGTGAGTGTAACTCTTTCACTCGAACGTAACTTGTTCGTAAATGCGTTTGGACTTTACAACTCGATCTAATTACATACTAACTCTACGACACGTTCTAATGAATACAAATACAGACAATAATGCTCCAACAAACTCCCCCTTGGATGTAGCTTGTATTCTTCAAAATTGTCTTGAACTTTTGGTGTCGAGAGATCGAGAGTCAGTCCTTTATACTTCAAGAGACTTGTACGGTGTAAAGTTTGCAACCGATAACTTGCGAATCTTTCTAACAGCTAATCTTCATCATTAAGCAACGCGGCTCCATGAAAATCAGCTTCGAGTCCTTGACTTCCAAGAAGTGCTAAACTCTTCAAGATCCGATCCTTAACTTTATAAGACCTGGCTTACAAAGATAAAACTGACCAAAAACGTGTTTTTGTTCTTTAAACTGACAAAATTTCTCATTTTTCAGAAACACGTGATAAAACCTTTTTAACCATAAGCGATACGTGACAACGAAGAAAATAAACGCAGAAATAAAATATTTTTGATTTTTGTTTGTTTTCTTAACCTAAGACCGAAACTCTTTTTGTGGTTTTTAACTATAAGCTATTCACACTACTTTAGCAACCTACAAAGAGCAAATCTTTTTGGATAGGGATTAGTTTGCTTTTAGGATCATATCGCAGAAGTCGAATCACAAGAATCAGCCGATTATTAGTATATTTGTCCTCTTAAATACAACATACATATCATATAAAAAATCTTCCGATTATTTAGATTACAACTGTTTATATGGATCCCACTTATATTTACACTTAGCTAAATCCGAACTCCCCTCAAAGCGTCATAAAACCTCCAGTATTTATTTAGGAAACCCGTCACCTTATTCCTATTTAGTTAACTACTCTACGTATTGAAAATGCATACTTATAGTATTGAGTTTAAGCACTTTGTGCATTTTTCATAAATAGAGAAGCTTTTTGCTTTCTTTTTGTTTTTTTTTTTTTATTTATATATATTTTTTATTTTTTGAGCTTAAAAGCTTTATAGACTCGTGAACTCCTCCCTCTGTCTTTGCCGTTTATCAAGTAATCATCAAGAGTTACGGAATTCTTATTTGACTCTACTCTCCCCTTTATACTAACTGCAAGGAAACTATGATTTCGCAACCTTATAGAATCCAGGAGCGCCTCAAGGATACGAGTTTTACTTAACTCCTCAACCTTTATACTAACCGCACGGAAACTATGATTTCGCAACCTTATAGAATCCAGGGGCGCCTCAAGGTGTTTAGGAGTTATTAATAAAAAACTCTTTGAGTTTTAGAAAAAACGGTTTATTTTTTCTCTCAATTTTTCTTTTCCTCGCTTTTTCTATTACTCTCAGATACTTATTTATATATATATAATCCTATGGTGACAGATTCCAGGTACACCGAAAGTTTTCAGCTTATCACTGAGATGAACAAACTTAACCGTGTTACCCATTAGAAACAGGTTCGGAAAATTGTTTATATGATATTGGCCGTACCTACTAATACATCGAACAAAAACTTGTGATTCTAAATTTTAAAATCCGCGATGTACTATCATTTCCTAAGGTTTTCACAAACTTTCTCCCCCTCTTTTTATGTTTTTCTTATTTTTATTATTTTTGGAACTATACAAATCCTAAAAACTTAAAAAGAAAAGTTTCGAAGTCACGATCAAAAATTTAGGTTTTTATCATATTGGACGCTTTATACTCACTTGAGATTATTTAAACTTTGACTCAATGAGATTATTAAACTTTAGACTCAGTCGAGATTATTTAACTTTAGACTCGACGAGTATCAAAAACTTTTTTGTGAAAAGAGTTTTGCATTTAAGCAAAACGGTTTTTGTCCGAGTTCGCAACTGTTATATGTTGCGAAGTCTAAACACTTTAAACTTAAGATATAAACATGTCAATTTAGCTTGTAATTAGACGTTTGAACGCAAACCGGACAACGTAAATCAAATAGGAATCGAAAGCCTACTGAAGCACGCATCACACACATTACAAACAATCAAACAAGCAAAAGAAACATTTATATATCAAAAGAGATTGTACAAATATTACAGATAAAATATAGTTTGAGCTGGAAATAAGAAATACCAAAAACCAGCCAATCCCTGCAAACCATACTTTAAACTGCTTCTTCAACCATCACCGGTAGATTCTGCGAATGAAATCCCTTCTTGACGCAGATGTGCACCACGTGTGAAAAGACAAGCCCAAAGGATTTCTCATTCGCCGCACAATATATCTTCAGCTCGTTTAACTTCTTCAAATCTGCTTCCGAGAGGCAGAGAAGATGGATAGATCCTAAGTAACACTTTACCATCTTGATCAAAAACGACTGCCTCCCGAGCCTTTTCATCAAACCCCCAAGCCTTGACATCTTGTAAGAAATCCTGAGGAAGCGAGGGCAATCTGATTCTCCTGAGTTGCTTGACTTCAGGATACACATCGATCCAACCGCGCCTCTTAGTAATTAAATTCCTCTTCTTTTCCCTCTCCCGGATAGGCATTGTGAGCTTGAAGTTTTCAAACTTTCTATAAAAGATATCGGATCTCAAATTCTTATAGAACAGTTTGGCCGCATCCGTAGAGAGATTGGTGGGTTCCAGATCTGCGAGTCGTTTCAACTCATAATGAGGTAGAGTGTTGAACGTCGCATACTTCATCCTCATATATTGGACACCATCACTTCGCAGCAAGACAAAGTAGTCGGTGTCATCGATGTAGCGCCATGCAAGGACCATCTTCTTGCACGGGCCTACTAGCTTACAACCGACTAGAATACCCATCTCCCCAAATCTTTCTCCCTCGGCCATCAATGTAATGAATTGGAGGTGGCACGAGGGGAGCGGGGACTACTGGAGGTTGAGGTGCAGCTTCGTCTTCTTTAGACTTCCCCTTTGAACCAGCTGGGGAAGCAACCATCTCTTTAACAGCGCCAGATTGTGTGGCGGTGGTGACTTTCTTCAAACGAGCGGAGTCCACCTCGTCCTCGGAGTCTTCAAACAAACAACTCCCCTGGACTACTGAGGCAGCATCTCCCTCACCCAGTGGCATAGCCGCAAAAGTAGGGACTACGCGGTAGACCCATGAAATGACATCTCAGGCTGAGGCGGAGTCGAGAGTATGAAAGTGGGTACCCTGCACAAACTAAATCAAATTAAAGTTAAGATCAGCAGACTCCCCCTCAATCGATGCTCCTTTGGATGGAGATCCCGCATCTTTTCCAGAACCAGGCGCAGATTCATCATGCGGCGCCTGTTCGGAAGTATCAGCCATTCCTTGATCGCCCGAGCCCATCACCTCCCTCATCAGGTTTATCCTGATCGTCATCGTCTTTTGGCTCATCATCATGAGCTTCATCATCTTTGTCCAGCTTCATCCTCATCTTTATCGTCTATCTCCACATCTTCATTCTCATCATCGGCTTCTTTCTCTTCCTCGTCCTCATTCGCCTTTTCTTGCGCCTTTAGAAGCTCATCGAGACGATCATGAACTTTTTGTAGTCTGCCAGAACTACATTATGATTGTTCTCAACCACTTTAAACTTCTCCTCCATTGAAGCGATCTTCTTATCTCGTGCTTTCACTTGCTCTTCAAGCTGCTTTATCCGCTTCTCATGCTTGAGTAGGGTAGTCTGGAAGGAAATGAGCATTGAGCTTACCAGATCATCTGAACCAACTGGGATCTGCGGGCTAGAAGAGCTGCCCGATAGTGGGAGGAAGTGTAGGGTTCACCAAAGGTGAGGAAGAGTGAATGTAGGAGGTGGAGGTGGAGGAATGGTAAGTGGTGGATGTGTGGTGGTTTTCCTTGACTTCTTGACCAAAGGTTGTTCCGAGGAAACCTCTGGAGAAGCGGTGGAGGAGCGAGGCCTTTTCTGGCTAAACGTTCCTGGCTGAACACCAACATACTCAGCAGACTTCATTCGCACTGCTCGAACTGGCGGTGGCGAAGGAATCACCGGTGGTGGTTCCTTGAAAGTAACATCTCTTGAAGCCTGCCCAGTTCCTTTAACTCCCCCTTGGAGAGCAGCTCCTAACAAGTTAACCCCGGCTTTAGCAGCTTTCCTCATAAGCCGATCATGTTTTTCTTTGTAGGCCTCCACTGACAAAGTCTTCTTCAGGACTTTCAGATTATCGAATTTCTGCTTCCATTCCTTCGCAGTATTGACCATCTCTACAGTTTCATCCGAATCATCATTTCATCACCAACATCATCAGCAGCATCGTCTTTATCACCGGATTCAGCACCCTCCGAATCGGATTCGTCAATAAGATCCAACTGTGCTGGCTGCTTTAACCTGCCCAGATACATCCTCAGGTTCGACAACCTGTTTCCCTTTACCCTTCCGTTGCCTCTTACTCGTAACACTCCCAGAAGCTATTGATTTCGAAGATCTTCTAGAGATGGTCGGCTTTGGGGGGATCATCAACAACCAAATGATCATAAGCAGTGAGTGCCGGTGCCACAAAATTAGCATCAACCACGCACCCTGAAGTGGCAACTCATATCCCCCTCGGCAGTCAGCAAATACTCTGGGTTGGATGTGTGTAGACTCTCCCAGAGGACCAGTGTAAGCTAGTTGAGGCAGTAGGTGATCAATCATTAAAGTCACGAACCTGGGATACTGATCGAAAGTTCGTGTCTTATCCTCTAGGTTCCACAGCATGTTGCTCAGTATGAACCGGAAGTGTTAAACGGATGCTTGATACTAAGGACACCATCAGTGACTGACCCTTGCGGTCCAGAACGTCATATCCCGCCCTTCCACTTCGACAAACATTGGATGAGCGGTGTGGTATTGATCAGGCATCATAGCTTTGTAGAACTGGGCGGAATCTAGTCGTCCGTATAGCCCATCTGCTTGAAGCATCCGAAGATCAGCTTATCAGGAAACACATCAGGAGCGTTAGCTGAATCTTGAAACTGAAGAACCGTGCGAATCACGTCCTCAGAGATAACAACCGGAAGATCCCCAATCATGGACTCGATCGTAGGGGGATCAACCGTCGTATTGGCTCTAGCATTCTTCCAGAATGCGGATATAAGATCAAGCTTCAAACCAGGATTTGCACGTAGGGCATATGCAATTGGGCTCCTATTGAGATAGTTGATGACCCCTTCATACCCGGCCCCACTTTTCTCAGCAGTCATAAGAGCCACCGCGTTGTGTCTCTTAATTGCGATCTCAGTCTTCGAAGCTTTAGGTGCCATTCTACACAAACGACAACAGAACTCGTACAAAAGTTAGTATATGCACAAAAACTACTAAAAGATATCGTAAACAATATTCTAGACGCGCATAGACTACTTTTGAGTGAAATTGGGTTACGCTGCAATCGTGAAAGTCAATTACGTTAAGCAAATTGAATTTGCCAAAAACAGATGTGAATCTGTTGACAGTTACGTACGTAACTTGTCTAACGTAAAGGATTTTTTTGAAAAATTTGGGCAGCATAACGAGACAATTTTGCGAAAACGAACTTTTTGCTTTAACAATTTCGTGCACGTAACTCAGGAGTTACGTGCACGTAATATGCTATTACGTGACAAAACACATTGCTTGATACAAGAATTTCGTGCATGTAACTTCAGAAAACAAGACTTACGTGCACGTAATACGTGAATTACGTGCACGTAATACAGAGTTACGTGCACGTAATTCCAAATTACGTGCCCGTAACCGTTTTGACCCGTCATTTTCTTACGCTCGATAAAACTCAAAATTTGTTTCAAAATCATGTTAATCGCTTTATTCCGAGCCACATTAGTCTTTACACTACACGGTTTTAAGCATTTGTGTAGAAAAATCATTCAAAATTAGGGTTTTTTAGGTTATAAGCCAAAAATTCTTTAAACCTTCGATTAAGGACGAGATACAACAATCCAACACTCCCATTATACTCGGAAATCAGTTTTTAATGATTAAATTCATGTTTCACAAACCGATTTTGGGTCTTTGATTGTTAATAACCCAACCCGATACCCACAGTGCCAAACACCCCTTTATCCTCGAATTTTTAGGTCAAGAAATCATACCGTGATGTTATAGAGATGATTCCGAGATAAAAGATGAAGAAAAATGATGGAATGAGATGCTTGAACACACAATCACCGAGAGAAAATAAGGGTTTTAGAGAAAGGGGTTTTTGAATTGTGATGTAACAGTCAACTAAAAAACCTATTTATACCCAGTCACTTACCCAACTTACGTGCACGTAATTGGGAATTACGTGCACGTAATTCCTTAATTACGTTCACGTAATTCTCAATTACGTGTTGAGTTTTTCGCGCTTTTCTCGATTTTAAACTTGTTTTAATTCACGTTTTTAACTTTAAACTTTTACCGAATAAAAGAAAACAAGTTTTTTTAACCTTTAAACTCTTTTCAAGAGACAAAAATGATGATTTACGCAAACCTTTACACTTTATCTCGTGATAAAGAACCTTTACACTTGACGGGAAGGCATTTGATCAGTCGAGCATGTTTAAGCACTCGGAGCCTTCCAATCGTCAAGAATTATCAGAAACCGTCTTTTCAGGAGAACTTGATCCATAACACGTATGTAAGCTCATATGTTTCCTCCTGTCACTGAAAATCACTCAAAAGACACGAGAACCGTAAAATTGAAAATAAAAGCTATAAACCTAAGAAAAGTTAAAATCTTTTTGTATTTTTTAATTTTAAGGGACTTAGATATTAAACTACAACTTAAACCAAAAATCTTTTTGAATTTTTTTAATTTTTTAAAAGAGTTAAATATTTACAAAAATAGTGGTTCGTGTCAAGCAATTTCTAAAGTGATGAGACGGTTTAACTTGATCAGTTCTTCAAATCGCCCCTTATGAAAAGCTTTAGTCAAAAGATCGGCCTTTTGATCTTCGGTAGCGATTTGGAGCAACGTGATCAAGTTCTTATCATAGCAATCCCGTATGAAATGAAAACGAATACTTATATGTTTCGTTTTCGAATGTTGCACCGGATTGCGTATGATACACACCGCTGCTGTATTGTCAATGTTAATGGGGGTGCGAGTAACAATCAAACCGTAATCACGTAGCTGATGCTGGATCCAGAGAACCTGAGAACAGCAACTTCCCGCTGCAATGTATTCAGCCTCCGCAGATGATAAGGATACCGCGGTTTGCTTCTTGCACTGCCACGAGACTAAACGTGATCCAAGGAACTGACATCCACCAGTCGTGGACTTCATGTCAGAATTGCATCCCCCATAATCCGAATCCGAATACGCCGTCAGCTCAAAGTCTTGATCGTCATAAGGATACCAGAGACCCAGAGTTGGTTTCCCCTTAAGATAACAGAGAATCCTCTTCACGGCCTTCAGGTGACATGCTTTAGGCGCAGCTTGATAGCGCGCGCACAAAGACACGGCAAAGGTGATATCCGGACGAGACGCTGTAAGATACATGAGTGAGCCTATCATTGATCGATACAGCTTCAGATCTACAGCATCATCGTGGAGTGCCGGACCAAGTTAAACAGCAGCATACATGAATGATAGTTTCCATTCCTACATAGAAGGCAAGTACAACTAAAACACTCTCAGCAAGCCTAAACTTGGTTTTCTTCCAATGGTAGTCCGCTGAATCCTGAAACATTCTTAAGTGCTTCTGCTTCCATCTCAACAAGTCGTTTGCAGAAGGTCTCGACATCTCGGGCTTCTTCCTTCAACGGCAATCTCAACTCCTTCCACTCGTGTTCACGAGACCCGTCATCCATCACGGGTCCCGCAATCTTTCCCAGTACATCAATTCCTTTCCGATCTATAGAAAGCACCAGTGCATCCTTCACATTCACACAAGATATCAGGTTTCTAGAAAATTAGCATTTGACTAGTAAGGGACACACATGTCAGGTCGGGTGGGCAATTAGTCAAAATAAGTTCGGGTCAAGGGTAAACCGGTAATTTATTCCAATAAGCACTTTTTGTCTAACTTTTGAAATTTGTAATGTGTTGAATATTTTTAAAAACCTATATTATTCCAATAAAAAATATCTAGATTTTTTTTAGTGAAAGGATTAGGAGGTTGTATGCATTAGCATTAACATTACACTTTAGGCGGCTTTCAACCCATTCGACCCGAGATTTGGACAATTGATGCTAAAGTCATGAAGTGACAGCTCATCATTTACTCAACTGTAGGGATTATGTTTCATACCTTCACATTCTTATTCAAGTATGTAGCACAAAATATCATTAGGGCTCGACGTCTGGCTTCACTTTGATTAATTCCGTCAATTAAGCTTGCAGAAAAAAGCGCTACAAACAACCAGATAAAATAAAGAATGTAATCCTGATATCCCGAATCTTGAGGAAACCTACTAATAATTGCATCCAATATCAAAGTAAAGCTATAAATGGAGGCGGGTGGTAACAGATCAAAAACGAGTAAAATATTAGTTCAGTGAGGATCGGGATGGCAAAACACTTTTTGTCCAAAATTATTTGATTAATAATCAGTGTGTAAAATATGCATTTGTAAGAAGATACTTACACAACTGGTCAGCCTTTAATTCCTCCAAATCCTTCAAATCCATTTCATGGCTGCTTCCCTTGCCTTCAATGTAAGTGATTGAACTGCACAGCAAAGACTTTATATCAAATGTAAGCACGAATTAGCAGATATACGTATGTATGCATGTATATACGTACCATATATGTGTGTGTGACAAACTTAGTGACCTATCAGTTTTTATTATTTTGCCATTCCAGATTTCAGTTAAATTATGTCGACAAAATATAGGCATCTTCCTACCTTGTATTGAACTTATAAATCCTGTATTGTTGATCGTCATTCAATAGCTCTTGGAGATTTTCGGCACGAGATGTAGATTGGAAATTAGATGAACTTAAGATACCAGAAACTGCGTAACTAAACTTCTTTATCCCCTCCCCTTCTGCTATTATTGACTCCCGAAGACTTTCTGCAGCTGACTTGACCTAACATAATTCCATAAATAAAGAGGTTATTATGTAAACATAAAGATTATTAACACAAATAGTTGCCAACACTAGTGTGGACATTTGGATGCACCAGTTAACATGAAATGATAAAACGCACAAAACAATTCAGTATAGATAAAAAGCCAGCCAAAACTAGAAGCAAAATTTAAAAAACGTATTAAAATATATATTGCTTTGATAATTTGGCTTACACATAACACGATAATGTCAATACACTGCCGATCTTACTGTCGTAGTACCAAAACTTTATCAAAGACATGTTTAGTTACAGAGGCATGAAAAATGAAAAAATAAAATAACATTTATGTTTAGCTTCTAAAAGTTTACCTTTCTATCACTAAGCGCCACAACTTCACCAAGAAGAGCAATCCGATTAGGAGGCTGTATCAATAAGAGATTTTCGTTTTTACATATAATCTTCAATAAAGAGATAGACCGGGTTAAAACAAAGTTAAGTAAGGAACCTTGTTTAACGACTGAAGCAAACTTGCAAGGGATCCTGGTAATGGAGTTGTGACCGCCAATGAACCACGTTCATCTATAATTGTATTCTTTAATTTTTAACAAAATACACAAATCAGAACAGTAATATTTGCAGTATAAAATGTAATAAGCATATATATATACCACATTATGCAGGTGACCTTCAGGTACCCAAATGTAAGGTCTCCCTTTCTTAACAAAGTATTTAACTTTTGAACTGTATATTTCTTCCTTACTATAAACACGAAAAAAAGCCCGTAAACATTGATTAAATTATACAATTCGATAACGAGTGAATCGATCGATAGGTACCTTCCAGTAGCATCAGCTTTAACTGTGTTTAAAGTACCTTGCCAACTTGATGCTAATATATTCTGCAATTAATAATAATATGATAATTGATCACTCAATTACGCAGTTATGAATAAGTTAAAGTGAAATAGGTGATTTTATATACCTTGCATTTTTCCGCGAATGTTAAGACAGTAGCTTTGTTCCCTTTCATTTTCATTATGCACACCAACTGTTTGATGAAATTACTCACAAAGAGAAACAGGGATCAGGGTTTTGCAATAAAAACCCTTTTAGGTTTTGTGTTTTGACCTTTTTGTATTTTGACTGGCTAAATACCATAACCGATATTTTAACAAAATAGAAATAAAAGTTAGGACTATATTTAGTGATTTATCCGTATTTTCTTAAATTCGAGTTTGAAAGTATACATTTTCGAACGATTATTAAAGTTAGGATTTAGTTGGAAGATTCGTTAAATCGTGTACATATATAAAACTATTATAACTCATGATAACGGCTATGTTTGGAGCGAGCTTATTTGTGACTTAAACGTAGCTTATTCAAGTAGCTTAAAAAGATAGTTTGGGCTTATATGATTGAAAATTACATAAATATCCCTCATAAAATTTGTCTTATTATTATATACTTTTTAGTCATTTTACATTACTAAGCTTCGACTTCGGCTACTTTCCATTCATATTTACGAAAAATAAAAGCTAAAGTTTTTAGCTCTAAATATAAGCTAAAGCTTTCAAGCTCTAGCTACAAGCTACCAGCTCCACTTACAAACTAGTTTTACCAAAAGGAAAATTACGAAAATGGTCAAGATGAAAACAAACTAACAAAAAGGTCAAAAGATAAAAAAAAAAAAATTCAGTTTTAGTCAAACTCTAGCGCTTGCAGGGCACGTATGCTGAAACGGTGATATCGCATATTTATATAGATATTTCTATGCGATATTTAGTCGGTTTTCATAGTAAACATGATGGATAGGATAGGTTTTTACATTTAATCGGGTGGAAAAGTGTTTTTGTCTATTTTACAGGTTTACATGATCGGGAAGCGGAAAGAAGTGAAGAAATGAGCTTAAACGGCATATTAAAGACGAGCAGTGAAGAGGTGCTGCGCACCTAGGGTATAGGTGCTGCGCACCAAGAGTTTTAATTGGTTTTGAACACGGAAAAGTACCCGGTGCTGCGCACCTAGGTGAAGGGTGCGGCGCACCTGTCTGGATAAGCATAAGAAATTCGTGTTTGAGTCGAAAACGATTTCCACCTTGATTTTGCCTATAAATACAACATCAAAATCGTCCAGAAATTTATTCAGTATTATTCATACGTTCCTGGAGCTGTTATTAAGTTGGAAGCAAGTTTTCAAGGCAAGGAAGATCATAATTCGGCAATCGGCGATCACGACAATTCCGGCGATTTATCCGTTTGTTCTTTTCTTTGTTTTCATCATTATTCCAGAATGTTTTCTAACTCTTTTATTGCTTTTTCAGACCACGTTATGAGTGGCTAAACATCTTTTTACGCTTGTTTGATTAACGGATCTTGTTTGAAGTTTACTTTTGCGTAATTGATTATTTATGTTTTTGTGTTTAATCGCTAATCCTTATTTGTTTAAGTTTTAACATATTATCATAAAGTTGTTTATATATAATTTAATTAATCAACATTCTAGGTATTCGAGAGGAATCTAGATAGGTTAAATAATTTATATGAAATAATCGGTCGGTCTATAATCGGTTTAAAATTATTAAGATTCGAGAGGACTTAGTAATAACAACTTAGGTAATTAAACTTAATTGAGTAAGTCTATTTGTTAAGATTCGGAAGGACTTAGTATTTAGAGGAGTTATTCGAGAGGAAACTCTATAAGATTAAATCACTAAAAACAGGCTTGTTACTTAATGCTTAACTATTAATAATTACAACTGTATTCGAGAGGAACGGTATAATTAGAAGTAGTTAAAGTTAATAAAAGATTCGAGAGGACTTTTACTATATTTTAGAAGTTTAATATTTAATCAATTTCGTAAATTTAAATGGAAAACAAGTGAAGTGTCAAACAAGTGTATTTCTCTATTATTCGATAATCTCAATTACTTTTTCACTCGATTTTTATAATCACTTTTACTTTGCAAACTTTTAATCAATCTTTTTGTTACGATAAAAAACCCCCAAAAACAAATAGTATTATTTATTCGAAATATTAAAACAAATTAGTCCCTGCGAACGAACCTATACTTACTATTAAACTATATTACATACGAATAGGTCCACTGCCTATAAGTGTGTAATTGCGTGAAATAGTCGGTTAAATTTAAGACTCGATTTTACACATCAAGTTTTTGGCGCCGCTGCCGGGGACTGATTTTTAGTTTTTGTTTCGAATTTGTAATACGATCCTTTTGAGTATTTATTTACTTAGAAGTTACTTTTTATTTGTTATTACTCCGGTACGTTTTACGCTTTTCTTGTTTTTGTCTTTTCAGGTATTTCAGGTAGTTGATGAACACAAGGGCTTCGGGATTACCACTCGCGAGTCCAAAGTCAAATCCAGGGGTATCAAAGAGACGAGGCAGGAGAAGAGGCAACTTATCGCTTCAGACACCACCAAGTTTTGATCAAGTTTCACCCGTAAAGTTTGAAGACATTGCGTCATCAGAAAGCGGAGGAAGCGATTCAGAACCAGAGGTCGAAGAAGTATTTTGTGAAGACAAACCGGAACCGCAACCAGCTATGGATCCTTTGGACACACCAATGAACCGACGGGCCGCAGCTGTAGCAGTGCCACCCACCCGAGGGTCGGCAATCACCACCCCGGAATTGGGTGATGATTTCGTTGTCAAGGGTCACCATCTCAAGATGATCCAAGACAACACATTCGATGGGCGTTACAATTCAGATCCGCATAAACACATAGCAAAATTCAACGAGCTGTGTGAGATGTTCAAATATGGCCAAGGCAAGGGCGATCCTGTCAAACTGAGGTTATTCCCTTCGTCTCTCACCGGAGATGCGAAGGTTTGGTTCGAGGAGCTCAACGAAAATTCAATAACCACATGGACGCAAATGCGCGAGGCTTTCATCAAAAGATTTTTTCCCACCCGCCTTGGGTAGGAAATTGCTCAGAGATATCAGAGGATTCCGACAGGAAGATGGAGAGACTTCCACTGAAGCATGGGCTAGACTTAAGGAGTTGTTGCGAAGTTGTTATGGTCACGGACTGGGCAAGGACCATATCATTGAAATTTTCTTCTACGGATTAACCAAGGAGTCTCAAAACGAATTGGATCTGGCTGGAGGAGGAGATTTCATGTACAAGACCACCAACGAAGCATACAACCTAATGGAAGACAAGCTGGTCATTAGCCTATCAAGGGAGTATCGGGATGATAGTCGAGGCCGAAGAAACAGGGGACAAGTTGCTCAAGCTGAGAGTAACCATGAAATATCCTCGGTAGTTCAAGAGGTCAAAACACTAGCGGAAAGAATTGATAAGCGCATGGGACGAATGGAGAAGGACATGCACTTGGTGAAGAATGGGTGTGAAGGATGCGGAGGACCTCACTATGCTAGTGAGTGTAATCAAGTGGAGGATGCAAGCTACGCACAGTATGGTTATCCTAATCGAGGGTCAAACTGGCAAAACCGCGGAGGTAACTACAACCGCAGTGACAATCGAGACAACGGATGGCAAAGAAATAACACTCGCTCCCCACCACGACAAAGATACGACGAAGATGAAGATCCAAGCATGAAAGATCTTTTGAAATCGTTCATCAACACCCAGAAATCAACCAATGACGATACCCGGAAACAATTTAAAACTTTGACTGAACAAATCGAACAAGGACTGAGAAATCAGCAGGCAGCACATCAAGATTTAGAGAGAAGGTTCGATAGGATGAACGAACGGAACTCAAATCGACCACCGGGCCAAATACCAAGCAATACTCAACCGAATCCACGCCCACAGAACCAAGGAAACACTTCAAATAATCAAGCACCAAAATATCAACATCCCGGAACACGAGACGGAATGCCTCCCTGTCCAAAACACCGAGATGAACATGTAAATGCAATCAATACACGCTCGGGACGTACTTATGGAGGAGATCAAGCCGAAAATGGAGCAAATCAGGGCCCAGGTGCGCAACACCAGCCAGGAGGTGCGCAGCACCTCGGTTCTGCCCACGCAGGTGCGCGGCACACATCTACAGGTGCGCAGCACCGGGCACCTGATCACGCCGGTGCGCAGCACCCATCTGGAGGTGCGCAGCACCTGTCTGCTGAGCCCGTAATTGATGATTTCGAGATCGATGACGATGAGGACGAGGCACCACCAGTTCAGACCAAGACCACGACACCTGACCCAGTAGAGGAAGTCCCAATAAAAGCTTACAAGCCTCATGTTCCATATCCTCAACGATTACGAAAAGCAAGAATGAGGGAGCATTACGGTAAATTTTGTGACATGATCAAATCTGTTAATATTAACGTTCCTCTTGTAGATTTGATTGCAGGTATGCCAATTACGCTAAATTCATCAAGGAATTGGGTCACAAAACAAAGGAAAACCGTCGGAGGAAGCAAGCAGCATTCCTAAACCACAGAATGTCAGCTTTGGTGAAGAACACGATACCACCCAAGCTGATGATCCAGGGAGCTTTCTGATTCAGTGCAGACTTCAGTAA